>PVIH01004099.1:91896-146987 GCA_004025045.1 Sigmodon hispidus
CCTAGAAAAGAAGGGTATAAAGAGCTGCCCATGCTCTTCCCCTCCCCCAAGATAGAATTCTCACTGTCCAGGCTTTTTCTCTAGTCCTCTTCTGCCGCATCCCCCCCCCCCCCTTAGTGATTCCTTCTGGAATTTGAAAAATGCTGCGTGATTCTTGGCTGGCACTTGGCTACTTTCTGAAACCCAGCCTTGGTCAGCTGCTTCCCAAATAAGGGGTGTGTTTCTGCTGTCTTTCACATCTGTGTATATGTGTGCTGAGGGGAACTCATTTATAGGAAATAGGGACACTTTGGTGACATCTGTCATCACTTCATCCAGAAAATACTTGTGATTAGCATTTTTGTATTAGGAATGATAGCAGCCACTCAGAGAGACACTGACCTATTTATTATTCCAGTAAATACATGAATTTGCTCATGGATCCCTTGACAACAAATACAACTTTAAGAAGGCAACATGAAATGAAAAAAGAGAGACCCACTAAATGTGCTGAAACTCATGCTAGGGTTACATCTAAAAGAAGCCCTATTACACCATATACTTAATTGTAATTTTAAAGTTACTAGCACAATACAAAGTATGATTGCCCAAGATTACAAAACTTGATTCCTTCTATTGTGCTAAGTAGTTCACAATCAGCTTTAACCAATTCTGCATTCATTTGCCAGAGACAGAGCTGGAAAGGGAAGCAGGGGATCACCTGTGTTTCTACTTAGCCTCACCTTCAGGTCCTAACCACATGTAACTAGATACAAAGAAGGCAAACAAGGAAAAACAAAGTCCAGGCTGAAGGCTTACACAAATGGGTACGTTAGTTTCACTTAAGGCCCTCTCTTCCAGCACCTACCACTGTTTTGTTTTTATAATAGAAACATAGATTTCACCACCAGAACTGAAAAGTTCTAGAGAGAAAACCATTCTAGTGATGAAATGAGGATCTTAGGCCAAGAGTCACTGCTACACACTGAGGATTTCTGGGCATACTCACTTGCTTTGCAAAAGCTCAGATTTCATTAGAGACGGATTTTAGAGTATTTTTGCCTCTGCCTTGTAGGGATCCACTCCAACTAGAAAGGACCCTAAGAAAAAGAAAAAGAAAAAGAAAAAGAAAAAGAAAAAGAAAAAGAAAAAGAAAAAGAAAAAGAAAAAGAAAAAGAAAAAGAAAAAGAAAAAAAATATTCCTATCCACTCCTTCCACACCCAGATGATGTACTCTGGCTACTTCAGAATTTGTACTCAGTCTGAGAACTTGAGAATCTCTTGAGTAATATAATTGAGTTCTATAAATTTCAAAATTTAAGAAATCAATGAAAGAAGTAACTCAAAACCAGTAGGTTGTTGGGATAATTATCACAGCCACAATAGCACCATAGCCGTACCCAGGCTCTTTGCATGAATGCTTATTTGTATTACATTGCCATTTTTTATAGCTGATTCTACCATCTGGTGGGTCTGATTCCTTAAATAATAGCTTTAGCATAGATTTTATTCTTATTTCCATCATTTGTGCAATAAGGCACATGTGCATACACACAAAATCAGTCACACTTGGGTACAAGTGAAGAAACACTCAGTTTAAATCTAGCTTGAATTCAGTCTTTCCTTGTCCATAATTTCCTTTGAATCCATTCTCCCTTTTCCTCTTTCTACTGAACATCTTCCAAGTAGTGTCTTCAGGCTTTCTGCAAACAGAAGTCTTCATTCAAGACAATTGAAAGTCTTAATCATACATGAGGTTCCAAGAAGGAAGCACATAGATTGAAAACCAGTCATGTGAGTAATCCACACACACATTTTTTAAAATAATTTTTATCACGAACAATATTTTACTTTAAGGGGCAAGCAAAACTGGAAAGCCTAAAATACATCTACAATAAAATAGAAAGTTCCCAAAGTCTTCACTAAGACAGTTACCATGTTTTCTTACTTTATTCTGGCTCCCTAACAAGTTCCAGTAGGACCATCTCTTGCTAATGATGGTTTTTAAAGTGTTCTGTGCTCTCTTAGGAAAAGGCTTTTAAGTATTCATTGTCCAGTCACTTTGGTTCACTGTATGACTCATTTTAAAAGGCTTCTGCCTTCTGAATCTTTATTAGAGTTACAAACATAAATTGAATCTTCAATTACTTTGTACCTTTTGTCCTAAAAGAAAAGATTCTGCTCCAGGAAAAAAAGAGATATAGTCCAGAACACAGCTGCTCAGGGTACACACAGACACACTCTATCACAGAAAAATTCTCTACCTAGCACATGAACTTGTTAGGTGGCAAAAAAGGGACCCTAAAAAGTCAATTTTTATTATCTTATACAAGTACTACATGTTTTATTTTCATTTTATTACAATAGACCCTTACCATCAAATTACTGAAGCTGATTAAGCTAATACCATTTGCAAGGATGAATCAAATTTGTTTGGATTGTTTGGTAGAGCAGACTATAAGGAAAGAGTTGACTTGAACAGGAAAAGCCTGAGTTGTATCTCCAACTATGATGGAAATGTACTATACCTCCAGAGAAAATTTGGAAGGTTGATAAATTATATCATTATGTGGACACATAGAGGATGGAACCCTCATAATGGGGGGGGCAATAGATAGTTGATGAATGAAAAAGAAGTAGAGATTCTGAGAGTTAGGAAGAAAACCCACGCTATTGGACAGGTTAAGAATGGACTTCCAGCTGCATAACTATGAGAATTAAATTGCTATTGTTTAAATCACCAAGTCTTGTGTTTTGTTATAGCACCCATGTCAACTAAGACAGAGAGGAGATAGGACAGAGAGAAACAAAAGCTTCCTTCCAATCTACTGTCATTGTATTTTTACCACCTGTGCTCCAAAAGATGCACAATGTTCAGTCCTTAGTTGCTTTTGGCATTGAGTCGGAAATAGTTGAGAACAGCATCAAATTCACTGACTTTTTCTGTTGGGAAATAGAGCAGGAGATGAGATCATATTCACATAACTTCTGTCATAGCATGTGTTATCCAAAGTTCTTCAAAGAATCAAAATCAATAGAATACATACATAAAGATGTATTCAAGACAGGGTTTTTCTGTGTAACAGCTTTGGTTGTCCTGGAACTCACTCTGTAGACCAGACTGGCATTGAACTAACAAACATTCACCTACCTCTGCCTCCCAGGTACTGGGGTTACATGCATGTACCACCACAGCCCAGCCCAAACCTCTTATATCTGCTTGAAATTCCTGAGAAATAGTACTCCAGAGATGATAACATGGATATGGTTATAAAAGTTAAAATTACATTGTTATTTATTTTAGTTGACTACATTTATAGTAGTTAGTGTTTTGGTTTTGAGAGGAATGGGAAAAGGCACATGCTTGCCACAGAATGCAAGTAGAGATCTGAAGGCAACTTACAGGAGTCACCTTGTGGGATCGAAAACTGAGCACATGTCATTAGTCTTGGTGGCAAGTGACTTAACCACTGAGCCATCTCACAGGCCCAAATTTTAATTTGGAAAATAGGATTTAAAGCACATGTTTATTCAGGGTAGAAACATGACTAACAAATTTATACTATTTGATATGCAATTTAATAGATTCTACAGCAGGAAAAAGAATCCTTATGTTATGCTTACTGTGAGTTCAAAGATATTTAAGTAATGAAGCAATTGCAGGAAAAATGGAAAGCAAATCATTAAAAAAAATGGCTGAAAGTGGAGAAGGACAATAATAGGGCAGCGAAGGAACTAGCTGTACATTGGAAGGTCTCAATGTCTTAGGGTTTCTTTGTTTTTGTAATTTATATAAAGAGATACTCTGAAGTTAGTCTACCTAAGTTCAAATCCCAGTTCTGCTCTTCCCTGCCTGTATGACCTTTGGCTAATGACTTAATGACTCAGTATCATGTTTTTCACCTGGATAATGAAGACTATCATGAAAAGCAATCTGAGGGTAAATTAAGGTAGCCTGTGCTATGCACTGTACCGGACCTTCAGAGAACAATTCAGAAATCTCAACTGTGCTCAAACCAGTGATCATCTCAACAGACCTCCAGGGATAT
Organism: Sigmodon hispidus; assembly: GCA_004025045.1. Lineage (NCBI taxonomy): Eukaryota > Metazoa > Chordata > Mammalia > Rodentia > Cricetidae > Sigmodon > Sigmodon hispidus. The sequence goes on from PVIH01004099.1 coordinate 95,925, forward strand.
GCAATTCCCAGTTCTAGCCTGTGGGACACAGGAGCTTGAACAATTTGGGAAACAGGGAGCACATACACCCACCTGTGTGTACCCCCCAATACAAGTCATGCATGTAGGTATACCTTCAAGTACTTCCAATCACACTGGTGCAGCAACCAAACAGAACAAATTGGGACAGCTAGATTCCACTGGTTTCAACTGCAATCCTTTGAATTTCATGATTTCCTTTCTCTTTTAAAAGGTATTTTAATGAATACCACTGATCCATTTGTTCCCTGATTCCCATTTCTGAAGCTGTTTTGCCAAGACACCATCATCAATCAAGAAGAGAATGTGTCAGCGGGGGGCTTCTCTTCTTTTGCCCAGGGTCTCTCATGTTTGTTTCTCAACAGAAACTGAGCTCTGAGTAAACACAAATTTTTATTTCAGAGTAAATGCCCCTGAGTTCCACAGCACCTTTTGTTTTCTGGGAATGTCAATTTTATTTTGGTTCCCAAGTTGACAGAAAATGAAAGAAATCATTTGAAGAACTACATTTACTTCTTGTGACAAAATGATCTGTGGAAACAGCCAAAATGTTCAGTAAAGCAAGGCATTTGTTAGATAAATGAAAATTTCACAAGCTGAATAATGAAGACAGGTACACACACACACCACACACACACACACACACACACACACACACACACACACACACACACACACACACAAACGGCTACCAAGACGAGGGAAACACTCTGAAATGGCAGCCTTCAGGGGGAAAATTTCTGTACCCTGATGCATTTCTGTGAAGGCTATAAAAAAGAAAACAGAAAAGAGAGTGGATTCCCTCCCCCACAGCTCTGAAGCTCTTGTTCCAGGTTCATGTTCATGTTCCATCTTCTGAAAAATAGGAACTTGAAAGAAAACATGAAGCTCAAGTGCTCAGATCTGGAAAAAGATACTTATTAGTGAGGTGCTAAAATGCTGACCTCCACAGGGGCATCACAAACACGTGGGAAAAAATTTCAGAGCCTTAGCTGCCCACAGGACACAGGAATCCTGTTTGATTCATGTTAATTTAACAACTGCCTCTAAACATCAAGCCTAAGACTCCACTGGCTCCTCTGGGCTGCCTCCTTGACTTCACTGTCCTTTATACACAAACACATACATCCTTCCACACACATTGCCTCTACAAAGTTGTCTGCAAGTTGAAGTTTTAATGAACCCATCTTAAAGAAGCACAGAAATCAAGTGAAAGGTTCGCAGCCATCTGTTGAATTTGCCTGCTCCATAGATAGACAATCCCCCATTTAGAAACTAGAGTGGATTGTTTTGCCCTGAATGGTGTGAATTTCCTCTCCAAGCAGCCCAAAAACCCAGAGAATGGCCACGTTGTGCTGAAGAGGCCTGTTCTGAGAGCTTTGAGGCCAGCAAATAAAATCATACATTGTATTCCTTCTTAGGAGAGGTCAACTTGCTTTATGCATACTATCTAATCAATGCTCAAAGCATCCCATTGAAATGAGGCCGAAGCAGCTCCAACACTCACTTTACAGATGGGGAACCTGAAGTTCTGAAAGGTTAAAACAGTTTTCAAGGTCGCCTTAGGCCAATTCCACACAACTGCATCACCTGAGTGATGGAGGCCAAGAGCAACAAAGCAGACTGCTTTTTCACTTCCATGGAGGTGCAGTGCCCAGTCACTAAACGAAAGACAAGGGCCATGCCAGAGCTTGCCAAGTAAGCTTCCTATAAGCCCAGATCCTTCAGATGATTGACAATTTTCTATTCAACTGGAAACTGCTACGCAGGGAGAGAGCAGCAATGAGGTCACAGATCTGCTATTTATAGGATATCAGCCACCACACTTAGCTGCTTCTCAGCTAAGGTGAATATTGAATGTAATTTTCTTTCTCTGACTCTATCCAGAGAAACTAGTTTCAGAGAAGGAAATTATAGAATTTAATAATATTTCTTGTGACATGGTGATTTGCTTTGCAACAGTCTCAGCAACGTTTACCACATATTCATCTGAGCTTATCGACCATAAATAAAAACACAGTCACATTCTTTCCTGCTCCACAGATTTTTTTTCTTTTCAAAAGTAAAACAAACAATAAATGATTCCATGAGTTTTTGGTTTTTGTTTTTCTACTTGTTTGTTTAATTTCCTAGCTGGAAAATGTTTAATGCATTTGCAAAGTAATAAAAGAGAATAACAGTGTGGCCAAAAAAAATAAAGTAAATAACATGATCATTTATGAGTTAAAGCCTCTGAGACAATACTTTGTGCCTGTTAAGCTGCAAGAGTTAATTCCTGTGAAACTACACTTCCTCACATTTCCTTTAGCTGCCTTGCAACTGAGGTATGTGAAGGCTTCAAGAGTGTGAGGGGACAGCAGCTGGAAGCCTCTAGACTTTTGATGTAGATTGATGCATGACAGTAGCCCCTGCCCTAAATATCAAGTTTTGTTTCTTCAGCATCCCTCCCACTTCCCAAGGAGACATTCTTTAGTTGAAATGTGCACTCTACAGCCCTAGACCACATCAAAAATGGAAGATAAAAATAACTGGTTTATTCTTTAACTCACCTACTGAGACAGTCCAACACTGCTGAAATCTGAAAAGGAGCAACCAAGAGCTTTCCAGGTTCAAAATAAAAGGCAAAGAAATAAGAGGAAACTGATCAAGAGGCATCTCCAAGCTAATATTTGGGGAAAAAAAAACAGAGCAATATGAGGAGCCTGACACCCCTTGTCTTTTCAATGAGAAAATGGTAATGGACCAAGTGCCCAGGATCCTGAGGCCTTCTAACCAACCAAGAGCTACTATAACAAAAGATGGCCTGGTCCCAGGACTCTGGTGTTGGCATGTGCATTGACCAGATCAGAGATCTTCACATCTGTGCAGACATATCAAAAGTCTTTCAGATCATGGACTCTCAGACCCAGACTCATTACTATTGGTCAAGTAAAAAAGGGGTTGCAGGTATATCTTTATGTTAACCAGATACACCTGTATTTAGATGGATGGATGGATGACAGATAGATATAATATATGTCATCCAGTAGTCATATGACCTCACATGAAGCCTGAGAAATTAATTTATAGCTTTGGAAGATGTTTTCAGAAATATTTACATACCCAGCCTGCCAAAACACTACCTTTAACCTTGCATTTGATGAGTGTGGCAGCCGCCTGACTAACAGATTATTCAAGTAAAGGTCTACAAACAAATCTCTAAGATTTAATTTCAACACTTCTTTTATTCCCCTCAAATGAGGGAGCAATTACAATTGTTAAAGGATCTTAGGTAGCTGCAGCTGTCACTTCGAAACTAAGAATTGGTTTTATATTGGTAAGAAACATTAGCCATACACTGTATTTGCCCTATAAGCTACTTTTTTATTTTACATTCAAGAGCTACTTCTGATGATGCCGTGTGTGTGTGTGTGTGTGTGTGTGTGTGTGTGTGTGTGTGTGTGTGCATATGCATGCATACTCATGTATTTCTTCCACTGACCAGTGTGTCTTCTGGGAGCCCCTCCCCCAATACCATATGTCAGTCTTTTCCCTGTGCACTCAGTGTTCTCTTTGTCTTATTTGACGGCCCTTCTTTGCCCTCTTTTTTTCCATCATTCAGCTATGGCTGATGTCACAAAGCTTGCAGAGAGGAAGGCTCTCTGGTGAGAGAGTTGCCCACTTAATAGAGACGAGAACATGAATCATCAAAATCGTAAGTCACCATTCATTAAGATTTTAAACTCCCAAAATACATTTACATTATGTCATTTGACTTCCTTAAAAAAGGAGTTATGAAAGGAAATGTTATTATATTCAGTGAAGGAAATGACCTGAGGAGAAAGTGGGGGTTTTGTTGAAGGCCATTGTGTAGTAGAAAGGAAAACCGGAGTACAAGGCTAAAAATGACAATTTTATCCTCACAGCTGAGAAAGGAGGACTCTGAAAACTACCCAGATTCTTCATGCTGTTGCAGTGTTCCAGTTTGAAACTAGAGTTTAGAAAAATTGATTACATAAAACCACCGGACTGTAAACAAGATTCAATTTATCCTGAGGTAATTTATCCAATGGTGTGAAGAAAAGCACTTTTTGCATTTTTCTAGGAAGGAAATGGAAAAAATAGCACAGAAAAGGCATCCCATAAGCTTATAAAGTGAACATCTATGCCCTGGATACTAACCCAGCCAGGGTTAGGTCTTCTCAGCCAACTCAACTGGTCTTTGTTAATTTCAAGGATGACCATTCTAACCTGCAAAAAAACAATGCTGAACACCCTTGACTTATCCCAAATAATTCAGAATACTCTGAAATACATTAAACCAAGAATGGTCACACTCACGTATGCAATCAGGCAACACAGTCAAAGAAACCATGAAGATCCAACTCTATATAGCAAGTCCATCGAACAAGTCCTGAAAAGATGCTGACAAAGCTGCATTTTCTAAATTAGCTACTATGCTTGGTCCAATGAATGGGACAGAATACTCTTCTCTATTCCAATACATGGTAACTACCACCACAATATCTGAGGTCCAGAGTGGCTCCTGAGCACTCATACTCTTGTTAGCAGTAGACAATCAGGGCAACATAGAAAAGATGTGCACTACTGACGTTCCAGATATTGACAAACAAAACAAAACAGCCTTTTTATCCTTTGTGGCACAGTTCCTAAGGTCATTTTTAAAGACATCTGCTCCAAGTCAATTACAAGCTACTAGAAAGAACTTTGTGTATGATAATTAGCATCCTTGATCACAAGAATATAAAAACTTAAAACTGAATTTCTTGGGGAGATCATTTCAAGAAGTCTGAAGGTCTTTGTCTTCTTAAAGGGTTCCTTACCTTAGAAGATGAAGCTTTAGATTAAGAATTCTAGCCCACAGTTGTCTCAAGAAAAGGGTGACATCTCAAATGGATATTCGGTTTTGCTTTTATTACTTTATTTTATTTTCTGGTTCAAAGTATGTTTGAACCTTTCTTGAGACCGATGCTGAGGCTGAGGCAATCATCTCAATCAGCCGCTGTGGGCAGCTGAGGCTTCCGAAAACTCAGCAGTCTATGAATATTTCCTGCTTATGGAGGTCATGAGAAGCAAGAGCTGTAAATCTGAGAGAAAAAATGCCACCCAAAGGAAGGACTTAATGACAGAGCGGTGATAGAGTCTAAATGAACTTTACTTGGACATTATATACAGAAGACCTAATTGAAAACTAATGTAGACTTAGAAAGAAATTGGACTGTGACTTGGCTCATCCCAGCTCCACCTTCAAACCCCACCTGCATCATTTAGAAATGATAATAACCACAGGCATGCCATCCAGATTTTTTTTCTCTAAATAAAACTGCAGAAATGTCTGGATGTACCTGTTCTTCTCTCATAGTGCGTTTATATAACTCGTAAAACTGGCTGTTTGTTATTTCCTGGTACTCCACCTCTACAGCCCTCCAACACAGGCTCCTCCCCCTTCCAAGAGGAATAACACAGGTACATAGAAATCAATAAGTCACCTGACAGTGGACTACACAGATTCAAACTGCCCTTGTTTTGCATCTCTGCCCTTTCATTGACCCCTCCCAAAGCAGCTTTACTTCCCAAGTACAAGACTTGGTTTCTGACTCAATACCTCTACTTCAGAAAAAAAGGGTAATAATAATAATCTGGTTGAAGAAAATTAATTCTTATGAGGTAATCTATAACCAAAGGAATTCCTTCATGCAAGAGTTTGCTGAGCAATTAAACTAATGACAGCCTTTAGAGCCTTTGCTCTGAAGGTGTCCTGGGAGCCCTCTCTCATTCAGCTATGGAAAGATCAAAATCATCAACATGTAATAAACCTCAGCCAGCAATACTGTTAGAAAACGGCTCATGCACATTGACAATAATAAAGTTGGTAAAATATCTTTTCATCTGGTAAGACAAACAACTTACCATGAAACTATTTTGAGAAAAATGTAAAGCATGTCCCCAAAGTTAATAAGATAGTCACCAACTATAGAAAGCAAAGACACAAAAACACAGGTTCTCTAATTCCTATGTCTAAAATAGTCCCACTAATTTAAACAGAGGGGGATAAAATATCAAAAATCAAATTGGCCATCTTTAAATTCATAAAATTGTAACACTTCATTTCATCTTGTGGACAAAATGAGAGACCATTTGGGAGAGTTGTTGAGAATTCCCTCTAGGGTGGTCATGCTAAGCAAACACCACAAGTACATTCAGAGACGTTTAATGTACTGTATCCAGGTTTTAATTGTTCTGTCCAGACAATTAACTAGGGACTTCTCATAATAAAGAGGAGAAAAGGAAGAGCTGAAAACATTCAAAGTTTACAAGTGAATTCTGTGGGTATGTAGTCACATTTACATATAATATATATACACATATAAAAGTATTTGATGTGTTACTTAGCTTTGTAGAGCTGTCACCAAAATACCCCTGAGAACTTAAAAGAAATAGATACCCATTTAGACTTGGGATTTCAGGGGGCTTTCTATGTTGTAGGCTAGCTCCAATACTTTGGCCTAAGGTGAAACTGAATGCCATGAGCATAGATAGCTGGAAAAAGGGATTGTTCACTTTACAGCAGACATGACAAAGAATTTAGGGCATCCTCTTCAAAGATACATTCCAAGTCACCAACTTTCTATTGAAATCTTCCACCATTTCCCAAAAATCTAGTCAAGATATGAACTAATCAACAGTTTAAACTGTTCAGTTAGAACCCTCATGAGCTGACTAAAAATCTACCAGCTGACAATCAAGCTCCCAACACAAAAATGTCTGAGGAAATTTAATTTTCAAGCTATAAAATCTGTCTCACAATACAAATGTGTTTTTTTTTAGTCTATCCATGAGACTTTCCACATTGTCAATAGTTTGTGCATTACTCAAGTTCAAAGTATTTGAGACACAAACAAAACTCTTAGCTGTGAGCTCCTGTAAAAGTGAAGACAGAATTGCATATTCCAATATCCAACAACACAAAGTAAACACTATCCTTCCAAGGGGTAGGAATAAAAGACTAGCCAAGAGAGCTTACACCAAAGCGAGATCCAAACCAACATGGTAAATATTAAATCCTATACATTCATGCATCTACCTAGTATCTGGGGCACACAATGGCATGATATGAACTCACAATACCTCTCTACTTCTTTGGAAGTCCATATGGTCTCCTTCAATTTGCTTTGTTCCCTGGGAAGGTATTTCATACCTGCAGCATATGTAATATCTGATCTTTATGTTACTCTCAAGACTTCACACAATACCCTCTGCAGGAATCCTGATTTGATACACAACAGCGAGCCTCCCATATCTTCCTTTATAATGTAGGGAGATGCCTCCATGGCCATACAACTCTTGCATTTCACATATGTGCAAAAGCAGCCGTATGTGGATGATACCAAGGTTTGTTACCAACTCTAATCATAACTTGATTCCTTTGAGTCACTGTTACAGTAGTCTGTGAGCTTGTGGTGGGTTGGGCATAGTGAAGAGGATCATGGGAAAATACTTTCCTATGTCACCCTTTGTAGATAGCATGCCCCAGAGTTTTCTCCAACTTGTCTTTAAAATAAGTTTACCCTTTCTATCATGGTGTCTCTGAAGAGTGGGATCTAGAGAATTCATGAGATACTCTCAAAAAATGTGTTCTCCCTTTTCCTCTAGTGTAAAATTTTTGGCTTCTTCTGGTTCTTCTTTTTAAAATTTATTTATTGTTTTTATGTGTATGAGTATGTGTCTATATGGACATATGTACTGTGAACATGCCTAGTACCCACAGATGCCAGAAGATGGCACCAGATTCCTAGGAAAATAGAATTACAAATGGTTGTGAGTTGTCCTGTGGGAGCTGGTAATTGAAATGGGGTCCTCTATAGGAACAACAAGGACTTTTAATTAATTATTGAGCCATTTATCCATACCAATTTGGCTGCTTTTTAAAGTTTCTAATCATTTAAACAACTAGGCTTTGCTTAGACTAAACTCTACACAGGTAGACTGGAAACTTTCAAGTCTTCCTGCACTTGTTCTGTTGTTTGACTGGGGGCTCATTTATCACTGTAAATCTGGCTAAATATTGCTAGCAAAACCGTGCCACAGCCTGAACTGTAAATAGCTTTGAAATCTTTCTCAACCAGGAATTAAACCAATTAAAAGTTTATTATTTTTTTAAATCCAAAATGCCAATACACAGATATAACACAGAGAAGTTCTTTACTGGAATCTAACACAAGTAGCCCTTGGTCCAATTTTTAATAAAGTTCTTTTAATGAAAAAAATATAGCATATAAAATATATGTTACATGTAATATATATATAAAACTTTAAAATACATAAAAACTTATATATTATATGCACACATTAAGAATATAGTTGTTACTCTCTATATTTCTTTTGACATTCCAGTCTTCTAAGCACCTACCAAAAATTACCATTAAGTTTCTACTTCTAACATTATAATTTTTCTCTTCCCAAATTTCTTCGACAATCCAAAGTTTTAAGGACATAAGAAATGCATGGTCAAGTTTAGTCACAGCAACAACACCTCTCTGGTGCTAGTTTCTGTGTTCATCAGCATTCTTGTGATCATACACTTAAGAAAGTCAATTTACAGAAGGAAGAATTTATTTACAATAAGGGATTTAGAGGAAAGACAGTTGAACATGGTGAAGTAAATTGCTCACGGCACACAGAGAGTTAAGGGAGGTACTAGATAGAGGCCAAGGCTAAGATACATTCTTGAAAGACATGTACCCATTCCTCCAGCAACAAGGTTCAACCATTCTCAAAACTGGACTCAAATTTTAAATCCATTAATTAATGAATCCACTAATGAGATGAAAGTCCTCATGCTTCAACCTGTTTTTAGAGAGTCACCAGTTAGCAATCAAACCCCAAATATAACCATATGAGATATTGCCCAGGGCATTCTATATGGGCACCCCTTGGGAGAGAGGGTGACAAGACACAGTTGAGAAGTAAACACAGACAAAAACCAATGGTAAGCCTACAAACTCACTTATGTGAATATAGGGCAAATCTATATGCCCCTGCCAATTTCACATTGGCAGCTGGACACTCCCATAACTGGGTTGTCTCTTTCTCATTGGCCTCTAGCATCTCTATGATCATGCATCACCAATCACCAGGCACCACAGCAGATAGAGCTGAGCCCAGCAGGGACCAGCTAGTGTGCATGTTTAGGCACATTGCCCAAAACAGGGCATCCACCATTTCATCAGGCTATCTGGCTGTATTCCCCTATAATGGGGGATATTTCATACTCAAACCAGAACATCTCATTATGATATCTGACTTGCAATGCTTACTTTGATTGGATAAAACTTGTCTTTCAGTGCTTCCTTTTGTGACAACTCCCTTGTAAAATTTCTATTTCTCAGGGTTTAGGAGATGGCTTAGTGAATAAAATGCCTATGCATAAGAATGAGGACCCACATTTGGATCCCCAGTATCTACAGCAAAGCTAGACATGGGACATTCTTAGAGCCTCAGCACTGGCAAATCCGAAGATTCATTGGCTAGCCAATCAGTGAGCTCCAGGTTTAGTGAGAGACATGACACAATATTAGTTAGTTAGTTAGTTCGTTAGTTAGTTACTAAGTGTAGAACCAGTTCATAGACACCCTGAACTCAACATCTGGTCTCCACATGCATATACACACACAAACATATGTACTCATATATATGTCATCCCTCAACAACAATAAAAATTTAGAAAGACAAAAAAGTTTTTATATAGTCAAAGAGAAATACTTAGCTACAGGGTATATTAACTTCCAAAAGGTACATAGTACATAGCAAAAGTACAAGCATGCTTTTAAAAAGACAAAAATATTGCTTTATTTTGCTTATTTGCAAACTAGAGTGTTTTCTTTTTAAACACCCAGATTATCTAAATTACCCAAGACAAACATAAACAGATCTTTAACCGAAATATCTGCTTAGTTACAAAATTTTCTTTTCTTTTCTTCTTATATTATTATGATTGTAGGAGAGTCTCTCCCCTGCCCTGCTCCCAAGTAAAGGATTAAATAAATCCTAGGTGGCTTCTAGTAGCAGCACTATGGCCCTGGATATCAACATGGCCTCAGGTGGCAGTCAAGACCACAGACATCCAAATGGCCCTTGATAGCAGCATGGCCTAGGACTTCATTTAGCAGGAGATTACAAGGGTGGAGGGCAGATATGGAAGGAATGGGAAGGGAGTGGGATTCAGGTACATGATGTGAAATTCTCCAAGAATCAATTAGAAATGAATTTAAAAGAGGGACTAAATTTTAAAAATATCCCCACATTGCATAAATGACAGTTTTCATATATTCAGGTAACCATTGTTTATAAATGCACAATAATCAAATAGGCAGTGTAAATAATATCACGATAATGTTTGAGGGAATAGATTGTTCAAACAAAGATTTTTGCAAAGATAAAATTAATGATCTCATCTTTTTACTATATATTTGTCTTAAAATTGTATGTATTTATGAAAAACTTTTAATAGATATGAGAAAGAATAAAAGATGTGTAAATAACAATTTTTTACAGACCTTCAAAGAACAATACTCAATTTTATCTGGAATAACAGGAAAGCCAGGATTGCCAAATCAACTTTCCTCAACAAAAGAACCTCAGGAGGCATCACCATCCACCACCTCAAGCTATACTATAGAGCTACAGTAATAAAAACAGCCTGGTACTGGCATAAAAACAGACTTGTGGATCAATGGAATCAGACTAAAGACCCTAACTCATTCCCTATAGAGGGATATCTTGCTCAGCCTTCATATGGTGGATGGGTTTAGTCCTGCCTCAACTTGATATGCAGACTATGTTGACTCCCTGTGGGAGTCCTTCCCCTCTCTGAGAAGAGGATGAGGGGCAGGGTGGGGAGAAGCTGGAGGCTAGTAGGAGGAGCTAAGGGAAGGGGAACTGTGGTTGATATGTAAAATTAAAAACAAAATCTTTTAAGTAAATAAATTTTAAAAAAGATTTGTAAATAAAAATATGCTAAATTATTTCTGCTTTTAGATGCCACAATTTTATATTAGGAAAACTAAGACTCCACACACACATACGCACACACACAAAAAAACAACTTAGAACAGAAAAATGAATCTAATAACTTTGCTTAATCCAAGGGATACATACAAAATCAATAACCTTCTTATGCATCAATAACAAAACTCCTGAAAAAAACAATAAAGTAATAACATTTAATGAGGCTTAAACCATACCTAGAAATAAATTTCTAGCAAGGGAGTGAATACTTTCCTCCATAGAATTATAAAACACTAATGACAAGGCTGAAACCATTACATAAGCAAACAAAAACAAACACACAGACACACACCCCACACATACACAAGACATGAAATGGTATTGTATGTTTACTGGTTGAAAGAACTGACATTGTAGAAATATTTGCAGTGCAACACACAGTATAGTTATTATCAAAATACCAACAAAATATCACAGAATTAAAAAAACTGCTAATGAAATTTGCAAGAAATCACAAAAAAAGTGTAAGTAGACAAAGAAACCCTGATCAGAAGAACAACACTGGAATCATCACACAACCTGATATCTAAACAAACGTCAAAGCAGCAACTACACAAACAGCATAGCACTACTAGAAAACAGACACAAAACCAAACAAACAGAGGACTCGGAAATAAATGCACTTACTGATTTTCAACAAAGGTATCTTAAGTCTCTTCAATAAATTTTTTTGAAAATACAATACTTAGTAGAAAGGAATCAATCCATTATCAGTAACTGGCTAAAAATAGATCAATGACCTAAATGTAAAACCTAAAGTTACAAACCTTATTAAGAAACATGAGTGCAGAGGACTGTTCCAGAATACTATACCTGGCAAGGATTTTGTTTCAGATATGATCACAAACAGACAACAAATGTAAAATTTGGTAAGTATGGTTCTATCCATCTAAAAGCTTTTGTTCATCAAAGGAAAGAATTTTGATGGAAGGGTACCTGTAGATGAGGAAAACATTTTCAAACTATTCACCCAAAAAAAGGATTAATTTCCAGAATATATACAGGACACAACCTCAATAGCAGAAGTGTAAGTAATCCTTCCTTTAATAGTAGACAAATGATCTGAATAGGTATTTCTCTTAAAAAAAAAAATGTACCAATGGCTTCAAAATAGATCATTTTAAAAGTGTTTATCTTCACTGTCTTGGAGATGCGAATCAAAGCTGCAAAGTAATATCACCCTTCCTCAGAACAGTAGCTAATAACATCTAGACAAACAAAAAAACAACAAAAACAAAAACAGTACTGGCCACAAGAAAGGGGCTATCTCCGGACTGATAGTGGCAACGTAAGTTCGCACAGCCATTATGGAAAACAGTATAAAGGCAGCCAAGTTGGAGAATCAACCAACATATCTGTCAGCTGGTAAATGAACAAGGAAAATATGGTCCACATATACACAATGAAATAACACAAAAGAGAATAAAATTTGTTGTCTGCAATAACTTAAAACAGTTCCAAAAATATTTAGAAATAAGTGCAACTGGAAAATGAGCATTTTCTAAAATGATAATTATATAAAACATATAAAAGAGATTAAAGATATTTCAAAATGCACCAAAAGGTGTCTCATATTTCTTATATTCTGTTGAGAGAATTGAAATCATTACAGGATTCATAAAGTAAGAGATTAAATGTAACTCCTGTGAAAATGTAAATGAAATTCTTTACAGAAATAGAGAAAACATTATTGAAAAATTTAAGGAATCACACAAAAAATGCAAATCTCTATAAAATCCCAAGCAGAGGTGTTGGAGCTATTATGTTAAGTGAAATTTTCCAGGCACAGGATGGCAAGTCTTACATCGGTTCCCTTATATGCACAAGCAATGCTTCATTCAGGGCTATAGAAATGAAATCATAACATCTCACTACAGTTAGACTCCAATGCTCCCAAAGGCCATATACTCAAGGCTAGATCTCCAGAGTGGACACAATTGGGAGGATTGGAAACTTTAAGAGATGTGGCCTTGGGTGACTGTGCTCTTTGGATCTTTGGGGTTGTGCCTTAGGAGGAAATGGCCAGACTGGAAAAGTTTGTTCTGATCCACACATCCCATCCTAGCTACCTGTAGCACTGACATAGGCCTCAAGCTTCTGGGTCACAGCCTCATGAACCAAAGACTTCCTCTTTATATCTCACAGAAGTTTCAGTGTGTAGAGATGCATTTAGTGAGCACATTAGCAGAGCCTGGTGAAGACAGAGAGAGAAGCTGGTGAGAAGATGCTTCTTGGGTCCAGGGTTGTAGTTGGGTAGGAGGAATGCTCATTTCTATAGCATGATGGGATAACTTTGGTGGACAACCCTTAACCAAATATTCCAAAATCGCTCCTTGTATTTTTAATGTTTCCAACATAAAAGAAAAATATGTGCCCAAGTTTAAAGATATACTCTTACATTATTTTTGTTATTACACATGGCATGTGTGTATTAAACCATATATTGTATCTCACAAGTACATATAATTACTATGTGTCAGTTAAGGTATACACTTACTTTTTATTAGTAATCACTAAATTTATATGTAAGCCAAATTTGATATTTATTATAATTTATTATTTCACTGATTTATACTACTTTTATTATGAAGTTCTTAGCACATCAACTATGAAATTTCCAACTTTAAGAATAGTTTAAAAAAAGCTGACAAAGGCTGATTATATCAGAATTCTAAAATTCACTCTTATATAAAATGAATAACAACCCAAAATAGAAGATGAAGAGGAATGATACATAGCCAGAAAAGATTAGTCCAAAGCTCTCAACTTAATTAAGCTTTGTAGATGCAAAATCATAAAGGTAAGAATAGGCTACTTGAAAAACTCATCTCAGTGCTGACAGGTGATCATCAACTTAAACAAGACTTGGAAGTAGTTAGAAACTGATGCTGAAAAGATGGAGAGAAAGAGGAAACTGAGCAAGAGACATCCTGGCAAAGTTCATCTTTCCTGCAAGTCTGGTCCCTCTAGGTGAGCCAGCTGCCAACCCTCAAGTCCACGGGGTCAATGCCTTTACATGATCAGATAGGTGCTCTTCTATCCAGAGTACATGCCTTGTTTGTCTGCCTCAGCACAGTAGCTGGCATAATTCTACATTAAATAGATGTGTAAGAAAGGGGTGTTGGGAGGAAGTGAGGTGGAGACTAGATTATGAGACAGTGTGTAAATTTATTGTCATAAAAGAATTAAAATATCTAGAGTTAAGAAAGGTATATCTGAACTAAAGAAAATTGCCCTAGTTTTTGAAAAAAAGAATGACATAGATTCTGAAATTTGCAAAATCCATAAAGTTACATAGCAAATAAGAGGTACTTGAGGAAGGAACAAAAATAGAGTAAAAATAAGTTAGCTTTGAGCTTCTTTACTTTTAATCAGATTGCTGGATTATAAATGTATAGTCTCCATTCCAGTACAGATTAGCGTAATTTCAAATGAATTTGATATGACCTCATGGACGCTTTGACCAATTGTATAGTTTGGTCCACTCACAACTGCTCTGAACATATCATATATTATTTTATCAGCCAGAAAGTTTCCAGTGTTGGCAAGGACTTATTCTGTGGCCCTCTTTGTATTTTAAGTAGATAATTTGGTTAAAGATAGAAAGACAATTCAAAAGATACAAACAATAGCAACCAATAATGTTTCAGAATTATCTTACTATACCAATATGCACATCTTAATTTTGTTTGTTTCATTTTTTAAGTAACATTAATTTATTTGTGTGTAGTGCACACATCAAGGTCTGCATGTGGAAACTAGAAGACAATTTGTAGGAGACATTTCTTTCCCTTTACCATGTGGACCCCCCGGGACCAAATCAGGTCACCAGGCTTGGCAGCAATCCCCTTTACAACTGCTGAATCTTTGTGACCTCTCAAATCTTAATTTTAAAAATCTAAGTTTTAAATGAATAAATATTTATACTTGCTTGGAAGCTGATTAATTAATTTCATAGGGATGTTTCTTATATAAAGGGTCCTGGTGATTGGGGTAACTGAAGTCTACAGTTGAGCTAAATTATTCAGAGTGGTCTGAGTAGTCCATAGGAATCCATAAACTTTAAGGAAGGAACCACTGACAGAAATTTCACATTTTGTTTCATAGTGAATGTAATACCAAAATAGTACTTGACTCCTCCACATGCCGAGAGTGAAGTTTCTTGTGAAGAAGGAAGAAATATCAGCCAGAGTCTCAAAGAATAATATACATGTTTGATTCTGGTGTTTGAAGGTACAATGAAGAAGGCTAAAGGAGTCATTCTGTCTGTAGACCAGGGCCGAAAAGAAAGGTGACCATAAAGGATAAAGAGGATGTCAAATGGGACAAGTCCTTGTGTCAAGGAGAGCCTACTGTGGTGTTGAGACAGAGAATCATTTCAGGTACCCAATCTTCTGAAGAGTGTTAGAATGGCCACTATCACTGGTGACCTTTTACTAACCAATATTCTGATCTTCTTTAGAAAAATGTGAGCACTTTTCAAACATACAAATATATACAATCTATATACAATTGTTTTATTTTTAAGATGACTTTTATTCTTGTTGATGTTAGTATTTTCCTCTAAGACAGTATGAGGAGCTTCATCTTCAAAATATAAATATAAAGAAATATAGATCTATTGATAATAAGAACTGTAATTGGACTCAGTTTTGTAAAAATACCAGATGTATGCATTGAGAAGCCAGTGCCCATAGAGAACAAAACATGTCACCATGCACTCCTAGTATGATCCTTGGTTGGATGGTTCAATCTTTCAGATTCTTGGCCTCATACACCCTAGACTAAGAACATTTGTCTCCCAGACTGTCAGGAAAAAGTATTTAGTTGAGTGACATCAAGGATTAAAGACTACAGGGCCATGTGACATATTGTCCACTTGACTTCTTTCCCATGCTGCTCACTCTACACCTGAAAAATAAACCTTCCCATCATTTCCCACAGCACTTCTAATATGGCAAGTGATTTTAAGAGTACTCAGTCGTCTTCTGTGTGACCACATCCTCCTCTCCATGGCAGCAGCTCTCTCTCAAGCATCAACAAAATCACCTGAAGGCCAACATCTCATTTCTCAATCTGTCCTGTGTCTGTTTGCACTTGAAGACACATCGTTTCTTTTCTTTACATCTTCTCTGACCTATTGCCCTAATGTTTTACCTTCTGGATGGTAAAGGTTTTGCTTTCTAGTTCTTTTAACCTGGCCCCTCAGTCACATCATCCCATACTCCAAGATGTGTCCAAGGCTGTGATGTTAATTTTGTATTAATTGTCTGGCTAGTGAGAAATTATTTCAGCATTATAGAAGGGAGAAATCTATAGAGGAGCTATTGGACACATCAAAGCAACAAGATAAAGAGAGAAATTTAAAAAAAAAAAAGGTGAATAAGTTCCCTTTCCCTCCATTTACAAAGTAAATGATATATTTGCTCCAATCTCACAAGGAATGCAGGCACCTTCCCTGTGGCTACTCTTTACAAATAGTGGCAGCAGAGAAAGTCAGAAATGCACGTATCAAAGTGGAGATAACAGAAATACTTAGAGAAAAAAAGCTGCAATAAATCAATAAGTACTTAGAGTTACAAAAGAATTAAAGAGACTACATGCAAACATTTTTCTCAAGTGCATTATGCCGCCATCTTTTATGAGCCTGATTATTGCCTATAGCACTAAGGAAGCAGATGTCACCATCTTATAAAACCCTTTCTAAGGTGCTGGGGATGAGCCCAGGGCCTTGCACTCATTAAATTTTATCCTCTTCTAAAACGGCCACTGTCAAAAGCTATATTTCAAATGTGTATGTTTACAATGGCATATGATTGAATATATGTAGATTAGAGCTAGAAATAACTGTCTATAATAGGGTAATTCTCTGTTCACACAATTAAAAACAATACTTTTATAATGAATAGAAGAAAAATCATTGCATTATTAAAACTGGATTAAGCGAGAATCAACAAGGAGCTCAGAACTGCTTACTGTCTGCTTTTTTGTCTCATTAAAACCCTTAAGAACTAAGTCCCTCCTGCTATCTCACTAAGGAGAGACATTTATTCCAGGAACGTGCCTCCACTGAAATGGAGAACGACATTTTTGCTACAAATGAATCACACCTGGAAAACACCGTTTAAATTGTGGAGCGATTGGAGATGAGTTAGTAAGCAGGATGCAAATCAGAGCAAAATCACATCTTATCAAAAAAAAATTGGTAAAACAAACCCCACCTGGATGTGTGCAAGTGAGATTTTCACTAACAATAAAGATGAGGAGATAGCTTCAAGGTTTAAATCTCATTTAAATGCAGCCCATTAAACCTTTATCATTCTAAGTGAATGCAATAATTTTAATATTGTATAACCTACATAGGATTTTGATTAACATGACTTGACAGGTGGGAAAGAAATTTCCCTTCAAAACTACTTCAGAATCATTATAAAGAATAGCTACTTCAGAATTAGATGTGAAATGATTTTTAGATGTTGTATTGTGATAAGAAAAAATTCCCTGAGAATTACTTATTTAATTTTAAAGACTTTACAAACCATCTTGGCAGGCATTTCTTATTAACATTAAAGTGGATTTATGTTGATGCTATGAAGCATAAAAGGACTTCAGGACACTGATAGATTTTGGGACATTAGTGAATCACACAACAGATATAAATCCTTTATGTAAAAGAAGACAATGCCCTTTACATAAAGAAATCTCTGAAAAAATTAATGAAGAAAATTCTGCAGGATGAAAACTTCCCATATATTGTCATATTTATAGTAGAAGCCCATAGACTAGAAAATGTTGATTATTAAGTTTGCACAGGTCTTTTAAAAAGTGAGTTTCAGTCAAAACCTAAAGGACAAATGGATGAAGAAGAGTATCAATCAGCAATGAAAAAAGATCAATAGAGATAAAATGTCAGAAAGATTGGCAACTTGTGGGTATTCCAAGATGAAGGTACACTAGTCATAAAAGAGAAATTTTACATATAAAGTTATCAGAAAGATAATTTAAGCCAAAGTGTGAAAATGTGTGTGTGTGTTTGTGTCTGTCTCTGTTTTATATATTTGAAAGACACACAATTTCTATCTTAATGCATATGGTGCATCCTTTATTCCAGGAGACATATACAAGCTCTGAAACATGCATAAGACTAGCTGGAATCCATAGAAGTCTTGAGAAAAGATCTATGTTCCCTTTGGCATAAAAAAATGGGGTGGGGGTCAGCCAAATATCTAAGGAATAAAAATTAAAAAGGGAACAAATTACAAAAATACAGTAAAGTCTCTAGGATTATTATGTCATAGTCACTAAACAGTTTCTATAATTCTTAGTTCTGACAGGATAAGGATGAGAAGAAGGGGGAGGAAGAAAAGAAGAGGGAACAGAAAATTGAGACAAAGCCAAAAAAGAGAAAGAGAACAACTATTGACTTACCGTATTTTTTCCCAAAAGTCTCCTTTGAAAGCCCCTATACATCAGTTCTACTGACAAAGATAAAACTTAATGAAAACTTTCAAGGAAAAGTTTTGAAGCAGGTGATAACTTGCATCTACCAAAAGCTATTAAATACCAAATTCTCTAGTAAGCTCTTCACACAAATGATCACATTACTGAACAGTGCATTAAACTTGGTCACCTTTTGAAGAAAGATAACACTGAAAATTAATGGTATATTCCCAGTCACATAAGCTGTAAGTGCAGAAACTGAGAGTCAGTTATTGGACCTTCTGGTCTACCAGCCTAGTTGTTGAAGATAACAACAGCCATATAATTATATAAGTAACAAAAACTTCTTTGTATTGAACAAAATTACTTTTTTGGACAGAACAGTATTTCAACTTGTTAGTGTGTTCCAGACACCAATCCAATTTGCCCCGTGGGTGTGGCTTTGTGTGCTATGTTGTAGCCACGCCCCCGCCTGCAGAGCTAGCTCTCATGGTAAGCCCCTGGGCGTGTCTGCATGTTCACCCCTTCCTTTAAAGGGGAATAACACTTGGCAGTGATTCCTTTTTCCTCTGCTCTCTTCTCTTCTCCCTCTCTTTCTTCTTTCTTTCTTTCCCCTTCCCCCACCCTTCTCCCGATATCCAAACACTTCCTAAATAAAGTTCTAAACGGCACCCTGGCAACGAATGTTTTGTCTTTCCTCTTTCCCATGCACAAAATACTAACACAACTTATGACTTTCTGATTCAAGAAATCAAGGCAGGAACCTGGAAGCAGGAACTAATAGAGACCATAGAGAAAACTGTTTACCCGCTTGCTTCTCATGATTTGTTTAATTTTTGAATAAAACTTCTTATCAAATTCAGTATTTTAAACTTCCTAGCATTTCCACTATATCTCTTGAAATAATGTAGTCTCCACGAAGTAGCTAGCAGCAACCTGACCAAATGTTTTATAATCAAATAAGTGCCTGTTTTCCATCTTGCAACAAAAGGTAAACCCCACAAATAATATGGACTTAACTAATATAGCTTCTCTTGGACACACAAGGAATCCATAAGAAAAGGGTCTGAGGCTGAAAGATATGACAACCATATGCTTCAGTGAAGTACCAGCTCTCTCGCTTGTAGCTATGAGAATCTGGTACAGAGCTTTTTCTCTCAACACCATCTTATTAGGTCCCTGATGGCCATGGCAGTTATAGTCATAGTACAATCTAAATAACAACAAAGGAGTGAGTAAGAAGAAAATCTTTGTATTTAAGAATATATTTCAGAAATAGTACACATAACTCTCAGTGGAGTTTCACTATGTATGTCCTAAATATGGAGCCATCTTCACTGGCAAAAGAGAATGGGGAATGTTCTTTTCTAGGTGGGTGATTTATGCCTACCTGAAAAATCAGGATGATGTTTAAAAAGAAAAACAAAAGTCAGTATCAGGAGATACTTTTCATACATACCTTAGATGGTTCTAACAGGAGGATTAAGCTACTTTTATACCCACATTTGACATCAAGCATATTTTTTCTATCAAAGTATTAACAAGTCATTTGTTTATATCTGCCTTATGTTTCTTAGTATTGTGCAATGGAATAACATCAGAAAATGTAAACTGATGCTGGAGATTAAATTAAAAACACACTATGTACACATACATATAAATAAAGCTAAATCACTATAATGAAAATATCTACATCATAAAATTCACTGTCATAATTTATTGTGTGAGATAGTATTTTATATTCTAGGTAGAATCTACTATACTTTCATTTAATAATGAAAAGATTCTCTTTAAAACCCCATGTTTCTCAGAAATCTTTAAAAAATTTAAACTGAAAGAAATTTGTAAGTTAAATTTTTTAATCTTTCTTGAATTCAGTTAACATTAGACATAACACTACAAAAAAAAATGCTGTTTGTTTTACTGTTTACAGCCCCCAAAGTATTAGCTATTTCCTCAGGAAATTCCAGTCCTTGGAGGATTCCAGAAAACACCAAGAACTGAATGACTTGGACTAAAGCACAGATTGGAATCAGAATGGGGACTTAACTTCAAGTCTGATGTCTCTAACTTCTGAGAGTCAGCCTTCATTCACGAATATTCCAAAAGCAGAACAGTCACAAGTGAAACTTAAAGATTAGGAAAAAAAAAAAAAACAAACCATGAAGTCAATTCAATATTATTCTAGTATAATAAAAAGTATACTACTCTCATGTACAGTCAATTTTCATGACCTTATTTTGTCAGTGGTAGTAGTTGTATGAAATGATTTTTTTTACACTGGCCTATAAAATTCAAAGATGTGATGAATTTGAATTGCTTAAGATCTTGGAGATTAGTATGACTAGTACAAGATCTAAATATATATAAAATATGTAATTACATTCATGAAAATTTTTTACTAATGTTTCAGGTAATAATTCATGTAGTATTTGGCAACTTTTTCATTGTAACCTAGACCAAACACATTTATCTAATAAAGTCACTTTGATTTTCAAATTAAGTGATAACCAATCAGCCATATGTTACTGGGTTATTTCCATAATATAAAGCCCACTATACATAGTAAATAGATTCATTCCTCTTTTTACTCTACCACCTTGCTCCTACTGGTTTCTTTATCTAGTAAAATGTCATGTACATGGAAGATACTCAACTCACAAGGTTAAGTAGTAGGTAGGTCAATGGTAATGTTAGAATTGCCTTTATACAAAGAGATGCACTAAGAAGCAATGTAGGTCAGTCCCACCGAGCCTGACTAACTGGTTCTGACACTGGCAAACAGTGTCGCTCTGACTAATCTTACAGATTGCTTATTAACAACACATGCAATTTTAACTGACTGAAGTCAGTAGAGACAAAAGAATGAGAAATGATTCAATCCAGGTTGCTACACTTCAATTATCGAGGAGAGACAAAACATTTTAAGATTTCCAGAACTTGCAAAACCTTTCTACGCCCAATAATGAAAACAACCTGCTAACAAATACGTTACCAACAACTCAATTTTACTTTATTATTAGTCATTCGTAGGACAGGGGAAGATTTACTAGGTTTATTGACTTCCTTTGACAGTTCATACATGGGACTCCAAGGAATCTGACAACATAAAAAAAATAAACTCATGGGCATTGATAGCCAGCTCATTTATTTTCCAACATATAACTTTTTTCTCCTCTCAATATCTTCTTCTAACCCACACAGATGCATTTTACTTATCTCTAATTTTTCATGAGGTGGATTTTTAGTGTTATGAATACACAAAAAGAAGATGAACAAAAAACCAAATATTTATGCTATGTAGTGTGACCTTTTAAATAATTAGTATGCAAATGCTGGACATACTAATGTAAAGAATGAGATTCTACCATTACTGGTGGCTTTCAGAAAATCAGTTATATTCCCAAACTATAATTTTCTTAACTGTCACATAGAGTGACAGTGATCTCACATTCCTCGCCATGGTTTTCTCTAAGAGTCACAACACAATAGTAAAATATTTACTTCATTAAGAAAGGAATCCAAGAAGCTAGAGAGATGGCTCAGTGGATAAGAGCACTCACTCTTGCTGGCTTTAGATTGCCAGCACCACATCAGAGTTTAAAGCATCTATATCTTTAGTTCCAGATCTAAAGACTCCTCTACTTGCACCAAACATGCACATGGTGCACATATATGCAAATAACACACACACACACACACACACACACACACACTAAATCCAAAAAAGAAAAAGAAACACATCATTCTTCAAAAAAGACAAAGTAATTTCTCAAGACTACCATGATTACTTACTTTACAAACAAATTTTTCACAGTATAACTATTCTAGGATATCTAAGGTACAGAATGAAAGAAGCAAAAGGAAAATCCAGGTTATTCTGCATATCTATGCATGTTTTCTAGTGCAAGCATGTAGTCCAGAGGACAGCCTCAGGTACTGTTTCTCAAAACACATCCTTTGTTTGTTTTCTTTTTTGCTGTTTGTTTGGCCTTGAGCTCACCATGTAAACCAGGCAGACTGCCCACTGAGCCCCAGAAATCAACTTGCAGTGGTCTCCCATAGCAGATTATAAACTCCTAACATTATGCCTTTCTTTCTTGTGTGGTATTCACTCTAGTCCTAGTGCTGACAAATTCACGCAAACTGTCTCTCCCCAGTCACAATCCTGCCTGTCTTCAAGGATAAATACTAGATTTCTTTGTTTACACAAAATGCCTGATGTAGCATTTTTCTTTGAGTTATTCAGATTATATTAAAAAGAAAGTCTCATTTTACTATAAGACTCATTTTTATATATATAATTTGTTTTACTTTTATTTAATGTACATTCATGTTTGGCCTGTATGTATGTCTGTGTAAAGATGTTGGATCCCCTGAAATTGGAGTTAGAGATAGTTGTGAGCTGTCATATGCATGGCAGGAATTGAACTCAGGACCTCTGGAAGAGCAGCCAGTGCTCTTAACCATTGAGCCATCCCTCCAGCCCCCCATGGCTCATTTTGCATAACTGTATTCAGTATAAGGTGCATTAAAATAACCAGCTGAAGTGTGTTCTTTATCCTGTCATCTGTGAGAGTGGTAATTTCAGTTCTTCATCATCCAGCCTTTGAAGTAAAGCAAGACAAACTTGATCAAGCAAGGACAGGTGAGCCTGTTCCCAACACATTAGAACTGAGCCAATGATCTCTAGGCAAATCAGGAGCTACTCACAACCTATGGGGCAGAGTAATCATTCTATCTAAATGCACGGGGCACAGTATTTTCTACCTTGAGTAGTCCGAAGATATCTTCTTAGGAGACAACTCATCCAAGAACTCAGCAGCAACAAAGTAACTGAAGCAAGGATTATAGCTGCTTCTCCCAGGTGGCCACTGTAGAAACATTGTAACTGGGTACTTTCTAACTCAAACTCATCATTTTAAGCTCTCTGGGAACTCAAGCAATGTCTCCACCCCAGCCATCTACATTCAATTCTTCTTAGAACCTATGACTCTGGAATAGATGAAAATACAAATACGTATAAGGTCATATTGTCAATGTGTCTGGTGTGTATATCTTAGAATCACAGAACACAGATTGATTTTTTTTTCCTTTTTGAAGTTCATGCCCTTTGGGAAACTTTTTTCTTCACTAAAATGAAAAGGACAAACACCAACTTCAAGTAGGATAGTATCATCGGCTAAAGACTACACATCAAATTAAATCTGAGCGAGTTTCAGAGCTGAGGTCTTCCTAACAGCTTATACATAATTTGATTTTATTTGTGTCATAGTCCATCTTCCACCCTGCCCCATCACCCCAGCATAGAGAGGTTTAAAAAAACTTTTTGTGCCCTTCCCTTGGCAGTTTTATTCCCAGAGTCTAGTTTCCCAGGGAGTTAAGTCAAGAATGCTAGCTGATTGGTCATTATACTGACACTGCTTACATGGGAATGCTTTAGTGTACAACCCTGACTTTTACTCAGGACCACGCGTGCACACACCCTGTTATATTTATATAGGCACACACATTGTTAAGAAGACCACTGATACTTACAAGCATTCTTTTAAAAGTGATCCTTAGGAACAAAAGAATAAAAACCATAGTTTTCAATATCCCTCTCTCCTCCCTCTCTCCCTCTCTCTCCCTCTTCCTTTCCTCCTACCTCATCTCTGTTTCTTTCTTTTATTTCCTCCCTTTCTTCTTTATATTTTATTTCTATTTTACATTTCCTCCAGGGTGGTTTCTGAAGTTCAGCAGTGACTTCTTTAATTGGGGGTGTGGGGACCTAGAGAAGAAGGAGCAGTAAACAGCACCTTCCACTGCCTAAGGGCTACTTAGAACATAAACAGCTTGTAGAATGGACCACACCTCCTGGAATGGGACAGCTCTAGCTAGAGAACTACAACCAGAGTCCCCCACTAAGGGTGTTCTGCGGGAATATGGGGGGACCCCCATGTAGTCCCCCACTAAAGGTGTTCTGTGGAAGTATGGGGGGACTCCCTTGTAGTCCCCCACTAAGGGTGTTCTGTGGGAATATGGGGGACCCCCTTGTAGTCCCCCACTAAGGGTGTTCTGTGGGAATATGGGGGTACCCCCTTGTACTCCCCCACTAAGGGTAGTCTGTGGAAGTATGGGGGGACCCCCTTGTGTTGACTAAAGAGCTCTCACAGAGGACTTTGCAACCACCTACAGCATTTTTGGCAATCTATCATGTGCCTCACACATTCTGCAGGCTCCTCCTGCTCTACCTTGTTTTAATGGTTTAGACCTCTCACTGGCAATTCAAAATCCAAGTTGTTCCTCGGAAGTATCTATATAAAGTAAAACTTCATATACTAAGACAAAGGATGCTGGGTAGGGACCCGACTTTGATTTCGGTGGAACTTAGGATATTAGTATTGCTCCCCCCCTTCTCCAAACTAAAACACACTAACAAAAGAAGATTGTTCACATTTGCAAAATTTGCCTTGAGCTCCTCAGAGGAGAGATTCTATATAAAAACTAAAAATAAGTAATGATCGAAATGCCTTAGAACAAAAACAGCATTCTAGTAATAACCTCAGAGATATTATCATTGCTCCAAGAAATGAAAGGGGAAAATCACACCAGGATATTATCTGCCCTCCATGAGCATGCTCTGTAACAAAAGAGATAGCACAACATGCCAAAACTGGGTCACAACGTTTAAATTAAGGAATGTAAACAATAGAATATGTTGCTTCTATGAAGTCAATGAGAAGCTAGAAACAGGACACTAACCTGCCAAAAGAATGCAGAAACAACTAAGTTTGGTCTCCATGGGAAGAAAAAGAACTCTGGGGGTCATATTTCATAACAGGAAGACATGAGAAGAGACACAACCCCAAGAATACATTTCCATTTGCCTTTCAAGCTACAATTAAGGGCTGTTCATTTTCAGAGGTGTTTGTGCTGTTGTCAGCCAGGGCAGCAGAACACCAAAGCCCAAAACTCATGTCCAGGCCTCTCTGCCTGCTATACCTTTTGTCTTCCTTCCTTCCTTCCTTCCTTCCTTCCTTCCTTCCTTCCTTCCTTCCTTTTGTTCGTTTGTTCGTTAGTTAATTATAGTTAATAAGATGTGCTCTTCCTGTATCTACAAAATTTCTGCTTTCTGCTTTGACTATTACAAACAAAAGGAATTATACCCCTAAATAGCTGTACCACAATGTAAAACCATGTGCACTGTTCCAGATACCAATATAAACATAAGTGGCATATAAGATGATGAATTGGACCTGCGGATCCAATTAGGAAGTGAGTGGCATCAGGCTTACTGAGAGGACCTTGGAATCTCACTGCTGTCCATTTTGTCTGCTTACTGTTCATTCTTGATGTCAGCTCTAATATCTTTTCTTCCTTTCCAAGACTCAAAGAAACAAATACCTTGTGCTCTCACTCATGTTGCAGGCCTTGCATCTATTTTTGATTATGTGTATTTGCGTGAGAATGTGTGTGAATATGGGACATGAAACTAGGAAGAGGAACTCTGAGAGGAGAAAAAGATCATTTTCAATTTTGTTTATTATCATTGTTATTATTATTTTATTGTGCGTATGTGCACACGTGTATGCTTGTGCACATGTGTGCAGACATATGTGCAGAACTCATATAGAAGCCAGAGGACAGTTACAGTGGTGGACGCTCTGCTTCCGTCATGGGCTCTTGGGAACCTAAGACACATGGTCAGGTTGGCAGGGGGAAGCTCTTCTGCATGCTAAGCATTGGCCTGAAAAAGAAACCTCATGGAAGAAGTGGGAAAAGGGTATAAAATACAGGAAACATGAAAGGGGAGAGAAGCATGCTAGGAGCCGAAGTGTACAAGTTGTGGGAAGATGTCAGGGAGAAGAAGAGAGGAAGGCCAACTGAAAAACCATGTATGCATGAAAACACCACAGTGAAGCCTGGTATTTTGTACACTAACTTGAGAAAGGGAAAAATCAACTTTCTCCAATTGATCATCACTGGGTATATCAACTACACTCCAGGGCAAGATCCATGCCCAGGAGTACTTGTCTAATGCAAAACCTCCATGATTTTTTTGTGTGTGTGTGCTTTTAATTTTGTTTTGCTACTTTTCATCATCATCGTCATCATTATTTTCTTTTAGTTTATTTTTATTTTAGTTTGTCTTGAAAAAGAGAGAACATGAAGTTGAGTGGATAGGAAGATGGATAGGATCTGGGAGTTGCTGGAGAAAGAAAAGAATATGATCAAAATATATTCTACAAAAAAACAACAAAAGTAAATTTACAATTCTATTCAGCTATAAAGAAAAATAAAACCTTGAAATTTTCATGTAAATGGGTGAAACTAGAAAAGAAAAAGATAAATGTATTATCTCACTTGAGGATCCTTGCTCCAAATCTTTAGGTATTACCACAACTGATCAAAAGAAGAAAAGAACAGATGGGAGGTTGGTCAACCCCAACTGGTACATATAAAACACATCCACTATGCCCAAGACTCAAGGAACATCACAAAAAGGTTGTAAGAGCCACAGACCTAGAATGCCTGATGTCAGATAATGTCCCCTAGGGATACAGAGAATATGTATTTATGAAATCAGATCAATGTAATCACCTAAAGAAGACCTTCATGATGATGCCAGCTGACATGCCAGAGTGGATAGGTAACGTGCATTAGGAAGAGTGATAGGCAATTGATTGCTGCTAAGAAGCAGATAAGTCCTCTGGGACTAGTTCCCTAAATATTTAACCAACTGGAGTTGGTCATCTCATAACATAATATATTCATGTTATATATTTGTAACAATAGTAACCAAAGAATAAAAAGCCAGTAACTAAGTAGTTGGCAAGAAACACTGGAGGAGGAGAGGGGGATAGCAAATATAGTTTTTATTTATGAAATTCTCAAAAGAACTGTAAAAATTTTAAATTAAACTCCACCCCGCCCCCACCACCATGAAACTCTTGTCCTTATCTTGTTAATCCAAACCCAACCCAGATTTCATAAGCCTGAATTTGTGGCAACTCTTTTGACCTTCAGTAATCTTTGGACTAGCTGGCAATGGTCGCCCTTCTCTGGATCCTTTGGGACCTGAATGGGAAATGTGGAAGCCTTGACTGTTGTGTTTTCTGTGTGTTAGCTTTGTTGATCAGGTCTCTCTTCCATGTATGCATATGGAGTGCCTATAGACAGGGTTCCAGCTTCTTGGTGCCCAGAAGGAAGCTTAACAGACAAGTCTGTGCTAATGAGAGTTTACTTTAGATTGAATGTAGCACCAATAAACAACATAAAAGCGTTCAGTGTTCCATAGTCGCCATGTAAGGAAAAAGGCTAACACAGGACAGAATGAATGCAAGAAATCACAATGGAGATATATATGGGGGTGCTACATATATACAAGGTTTGGTTATGTGTTTTTGTTGAAAAAGCCTTTATAAACAAGGGTAAGAATAGTCTCTGCCTAGACACAATGATGGGCATAATACAAGTATCAATACGAAATCAGTAATTAATTCTTTTAATTCTCTGCCTCTGCAATTATAAAGAAGCTATTTTTGCTTCTGCCTTATATTCTCTGATGAGGAGAAATGTAAAAGGTTTTAACTCTGCTTCAAGAACAACGGAAGTGCCTTGGCGTCTGAAGTCTTGGGTTTTGAATGCACCTCTACTACTCATTAACCAAACGACCTTGGCCAAATCAATTTCCTCAGTATGGCTTTTATCACTTGCAAAACAGCAATAATTACTCCAGCCTCACAGAACAGAACCAATGAATTCTGGCATGCGACAGCATTTGTAAGCTATTCTATGTTATACCACTGGTGGCTATTAGTGTTATGAATGAAGTCTTTGGAGGAAAGAAATTTTTAGAATGTTCAGTTAGGATAGGGGTACAAAAAGAATCATAGGCTAGAGAGAACCAAGTTAAGACACCAGCTTCAGGAACATATTAATAACATTTCATAAGGTAATATTTTGAGACTTGCCTAAAGGCTTCAACTAATAAATCTCAAGTTGCCAATAGTGAGAAGGAATAAATGTCCAGAGGCTTTACAGTGTCTGTTCCTTGTCATTTTATCCTCAAGTGGAAAAAAGCAATTACCTATACACAGAAATACCAAGTCAATCAGGCCTGACGTGGTTACCAGGAACTCGGGGCAAGCTACATACTTTCTTCTCAATAACTAACTGAACACGTTCTTCATTTGGGTCAAATCTTGTACATTTTTATGTCTTGTGGTTAACTCTGATGCTACCTAACCACAGTCCATAATACCATCATAAACTGTTCCACACAACCCTAACCCTAGTCTTAGGCTGGCTACACTGACCCTTTGCATTCTACATGTAAGAAATAATATACTCCTAGAAGTTCTGGGGGTAAATCCACAGTACCTTTGACTGGTGGCACATTGTTTGTTTATTCTAAGTTTTTTGGTTTTTGGTTTTTGTTTGCTTTTTGTGCGTCTAACTAAAGAATATAAAGTGCAAAGTTGGTTAATATGGACAGGAAAATATGTTTGTTCCAACCACTCAGTCATTGCAGAGGGCTGTGGACATTGAATTATTCCCTTTCTGGGACATACAGAAGAATAAAAATTTTAAACTAAGCATATAGATTAAGAGTACTTAAAGAACACAACGACAAGGCGTTGTACTTGTAACAGGATCCAGAGGAAGAATCCTCGTATGTGCTTTCTTACAGTATTAGAAAGATGGCAATGGCTCAGTAGAGCCAGCTGCAGAGGCAGGGGGATGCTGCCATCACAAATCAGCCTGGCCCTCCTCTCAGTGGCAACTACTCTGAGATGAATATTTTCCCTCCAGGACAGTGTTTTATTCAAGACCAAATGGTTCTTTCAGTGGGCCATTGGAAAAGTGAGCATTCAGCAGGCTGCACATTTGTCATGGGGGTAAGTATTCCAGATGTTGGGACTCAGAGGTTAAAGTGGGTTTTGTTTGCATTACTGACAGACACTTTTCTGCTTCGGTCAGAAAGACTCAGGGGTCTGCAGGAAGTGACACACAACCCCAGAGGTGTTTATGCCTATGTTCTGCAACACTATTGCACCCCATGCATGGCTGTAGCTGCAGAGACATTCTTGGACATGTGTTCCCAGCCTCAAGTAATCCCCATAAACTTAGCCATAAATCTAACTGTGGCTAAACGTGAGCATTTCTGTTTTGTTATTATATATCTTAATCTTCTGTATGGAGCATCATTCACGCCGCAAGAAAAAAAGAGAAGAAAGGCTTCAAGCAATCCAATCAGCAACGTCTTCCCAAATCACGAAATAGTCAAGGAAATACAAGTAGAAATCTCATCATAAAACAAAACAAATTCTTTTAAAAGAGTCTGGTGGGCTGCCTCTGGTTGGAGGCACGGCTTCCCCGGTGGAATGGTTGTAAAGGCTTAGGAATGTGGATCTTTGGGTGTTACTGTTTTCCTGCAAGAAAGGAAAGGAAAGGGGGGGAAGCCCAGCTCAGCTCTGGTTAACTACCAAAAGGTGTGTTTCTCCCCGCGAAACTGTAAAGATAGATGTAGGGTCCATAACCATTTCTCCTTATCCAGCAAAAAATCCTTAAAGAGATAGAAAATTAAAGCATATGACCATATATAATAAGTATTTTAAAGCCGAGAAAATACAGAGTTACTTATTCACTGATAGAAAGGATTTTATATTTAGGTCTGGCCTTGATGTGCATAGATAGAAACTGAATCAAAATAGGTCAGAAAAGGAATTCTCACTACATACAGAGACTTGAATATACTTTGTTTGTGACATCTCTCCTCTAAAACTGGCAGGAAAGAATTTTCAAAAGAAGAAAGGAACATTATTCAAACATCATTTTAAAAATGGAGAGAAAATAAAATTTTTGTTTAAAACAGCAAATCCAGGAAATCAAAAGAATAAATAATAACTGAAATAGCAGAAGTTTTGGCTTACCTAAAGGGACCGGGTCATGCTAGACTTCAGAACAGCCTGGAAACCCCAAGAATCAAGTTGTTGTCAAAGTATATTCCATAGTTAAATGTCCATGGGGAGTAGCTAGCATGCCGCAGGAGAAACACACAGGCCTGCATGCTGGCTACCAAGAGGCCCATCCTGCCACTGGATAGGCAGTAAAATCCCACTTCTTAGGGACACTTAAGAGAATAATAGAGGCCCACCACGCAGGAAAACTAGGCCCAGATGAAAACAATGATTCTCCCTTGGCTCAGCCTTCTTTCTCTGCTCCTCCTTAGCTGCCTTTCCCTCACTTCATTTATGGTAGTGATCCTGGAATCGACTCCCCATGGATGCCAGGGCCTCTAGGCCTGTGAGAAAAATGGTTCCAACACTGTGCACTCTACACCCCACCTCTTTATGATTTATTTCTCAAGAGGGAAATTTAAGGGAAAGCCTACACTCTGAGCAAATGAACATTACCTCAACTCCTTGCTTGGGGCGATGGGTAGACTGTGAAATGCCCCTATGGTCTCATTCTTTTGGACACCAGATACCCCACTGGCTGTTCAAGGGAAGCTGTAGAACCTTGAAATTAAGGGTCCTCAACCTTCCTGATACTGATGCCCTTTAATACAGTTCTTTATGTTGTGGTGACACTCAACCATACATTTATTGTTGCTGCTACTTCACAACTGTAATTTTGCTACTGTTGTGAATCACAATAAAAGTGTCAGATAGCCCATAGGGGTCGTGGCCCACAGGTTGAGAACCATTTCTCTGAACGGTACCGTCACATGGAAAGATGTGTTTGGTAAGCACCCAGTTCTAGCTACAGTCTGTTTGCTTTCTGTGGCCTACCATAGCAAGTTCATTCCACCATCTCTCCCCCACCACAACTGTATGTGATCCCCTGGAATCATGACCCAGAATCAATCCTTCATTCTTTAAATGGTTTCTAGTGGGTATCTTGTCACAGTGGCAAAAAAGGTAGCCAACACAATGAACAAATTCCTAGAAAAAAAGAAAAGAGTTACCAGTGACAACACTTGCCTGCAATTTAAATACTTTCCAGGTCAAGCAGGAGAATCCGGAGTTCAAGGGATCCTGGGCTACTACACAGTGAGTCGGAAGACTATCCAGGAAGACTTCAAGAATGGTTCAGAAATTAAGCGCCAAGAAAAGGAAACTCTAATGGGGACATCTGTCAAGCAGAAGATGAGAGAATTTCACCAGACAGAAAAGAAAGAGGCATTAGATTTTAAGACAATATTGTAATAAATTTAACAGAGTTCAAAAAGTGGGGTGAAATTAAGTGGAGAAGAAGGACAGGAGATGTAACCAATAAAAGTAGAGTATTAAAAGGGCCAAACTCTGAGGAATAGGACTTTTTAAAAATGACCTATTTATTTTTATTTTATGTGCATTGGTCGTTTGCTTGCATATATGTCTGTGTGAAGGTCTTGGATGCTCTAGAAGTGGAGAGAGAGACAGCTGTTAGCTGCCATGTGGGTGCTGGGAATCGAACCGGGGTCCTCTGAAAGAGCAGACAGTGCTCTTAACCGCTGAGCCATCTCTCCAGCTCAGAATAGGACTTCTTAAAAAGGAAAATGTATACAAACGCACGCGCGCACACACACACACACACACACACAAATATTCAAGTGTATTTTACAGAGCTCAGAAAATGAGTTTTCATATTTAAAAATTTCACCAACATCCCAAGCCAACTCATAAAAAGAAAAAAAAAGACCTGTGAATAATAGATACATTGTGAAAATTCATAATGAAAAAAAAAACAGAGACTACACAGAGGACAAAGAATCCATGTGTACAGTGGCATCTGTTTCCCCATGTCTTTCTAAAATAGTTCTTTTGGTCCAAACGAAAGGATGCCCTCCTGAAAATGAGGAGGGATTTCTTCAAACTCTCCTCATAGTGCCTACCAGATATTTTTCATCATTTCAACTAAATCTTGACTCTTTGACGAGAACCTCTCTCAAAAGCTCTGAGGTACTACACCGAATTAAGGCTTCCAGTAATGATCATGTGCACTTGCAAATCGGGTTAATAACAGTCAAGTGCACAAAAATCTCTCGGAAACAAAACCACAAAGGTCTTATCTTTGATATGTTCAGATGTCTTCAGGTTTTTTATTATTTCTGTTTCGGTGTTGACACACATTGTCTGTGGAGAGGAGAGGGAGGGACTTGGCGGGCAGCTCCATTATCTATGCTTCATTGTTAGCCTGGGGAGAAGATATCATTTACCCTGCCACCTCTGTGCCTCTTGGAGAATCAGATAACCTACTTATGCTTTCTAACCGGTGAAGCAATCTGGACCCTCCAAAGAGGCTGCAACTCCTTGGCACTGATTTCTAATGCTACACTGTTCAGGCTTTGAAACTGTACACTATTTCACTGAAGTCCTGAGGGCAGCAGGCAGGTAAAAGAAGACTCGGATTAGGTAGAACAGCTTCAGTGATGGTGATTCCCACACTTGTCAATCACTCTCTAAGATCTTCCATCTCAATTATTCTTGTGTATTGTACAGTTGTCAATTTACTGCTTCCCTGAGTGTCTGCAGAAAGGGAGCAAGTGGGTATCTGAAAAATCTTGAGGGGTTCCAACCAACATGATGCCAATCTGCCTGCTAAGGTCTTCTTCAGTCACCACAGTGGCATTCCTCAAGATTCAGTTGTATTGTTGGTGCAAACCTTAGGCTAGAGATTCCACAGGGAAACCAAAGTGAGTACATATTTTGCATAATTGAAAAGGTAACAGGGGTAGAGAGAAAATTGAGAGAAAGGGTTAAAAGAACAGCTACATTCTTAGGGAAAAATAAATGAAAAGCTGCTCTGTGTTTACACCTCTCCCAGAAATGTTCAGAAGCAAGGATACGTCATCAGAATGAACAGTCCTATCATTGCAAATAACATTGCATTATTCATTGGTTTTTATTATCATGACTCTATTATTATATTTAATTATTCATTATTATGTTTCTCCATTATTACTGTTATTGATGATACTGTTTTTTAACCTAGTAATAAAGCCACTTCCCTTAATCAGTCACTGTTTATTTTCTGTATTCTGTTTCCATGGTGCAAGGGACATGATTGTCTTTTATTTGCCACAGGCAGTAAGGATGGAAAGAAAGATACTGGAAAGGAAGTCTCTTCCAGTGCCTGGCACATCATGCTTGACGGAACTTCTCTGCAAAGCATTATGTCTTTAGCCAACTTTCTCAAGACACTTAAATAATGACATGTGTTCCATGGAGGAGGAGGACACCTGGAGGAATCATTAACCCAAAAGGTCCAGTTCTTTCTTACAAGCCCTACAACACTTGTCCGAGTAAGAACCCAAAAGCCTACAAGATAGAATTGACAATTGTATATTATTTTCCTAAAAATATTTCTTCTTGTTTCCTCCTACTGCATCGCAGCTTGCCACTGAGTGGGAAAGGAAGGTGGGGGTGAGGCTGATCTTCCAATATCTACCTATGAAATCTACTGAGCATTATAAATGTTAGGATGAGTGCATGCTCAAAGCACTAACCTTACAGATAGTTCTGAGAGGGCAAATAATCTGCCTAAAATCATACAGCTAGCAAGCAGCAAGTCAGAAGAAAAACAGTGCTGAGTCCCAGGCAAATTTTCTCCCTTCTCCAAACCAGTTCTCAAAGTGTTCTTCTAAAACTGACAATGTTGGAAAGTAGAACTTAAAATGATTTATGAATTATCATACTTGCAAAAAGAATATATTAGAGTTATACATTTTTTGCTCATGCCAGGAAAAAAAACCTTACTACTAAACTGACATTTCTCCCATTAAACTACCATTTCTCCGAAAAAATCTGATTCCAAAAACTATTATAAATATTGGATGTTTTATTCTTATAATTTACTACCAGTAAATTGCTTTAATCCTCACAAAAACTGTGATAGATCAGAAACGTGGTAATGTTGATTCATGCTTTACTGAATACTACCAGACAAGGACATGTAAAATGTGTTAGATGCTTTGGGGAATGAAGGCAGACTCACAGTCATGGAGGCTAGCCTACATCTCCTCTTAACACCTCTACAAAACATCTCAGTGTATTCGTATTCACTCACTTCTCAAGAAGCATTACTCAGCCCACTGGAGGAGTCTCTCACATGCCTCAGTCTATTTCCTTGCTTTGTGTCTTGTCCACCTTGCAAGCCCATCCCAAGCCCGCAGCAAGGGAAATGGTCACTAAGGACATTTCAGCTTCAGGGTCTAGCTGAGCTGTGTTTGCAGGAATGTATGCCGTAGGCAGCCCCACTCCAGCAGATACTTGCTACTTCCTGTCTCTCCAAAGTCATGTCTTGCTGATAAACAAGGAGAACTGTCTGAGGGGGGAGTGGGAGAGAGCCACCAAAGATGACATTTCTGTTCATCTTCTCATGGCAGAGGAGGAGAGTAGGCCAGATAAGCAGTCTCAGTTCTTTGTTCTTTATTCCATGCTCTCTTTCTGTCAGGAAATCTTGCAATTCTTCCCCCAGAGAAAGGTAAGCGCTTACCTGACCTTTGGCTTTGGACTGCTCTACCTGCCTTGCTTCATCCTGCAGGATCTGACTAGCAGTGAGCCAGCGTCAAGCTCTAGTCATAAATACGGTCATCTGTTTCTGCTGGTTTCCTTGTGGAAACCATGGCCATAAGAAAAGCTTTCTTTGAGAAGTCATTTCCCATCCATCCTGGGCCACAAGGTGAACAGACATGAAGCCAGCCAGAGGCTAGCACACAGGAAGGAGCTAATCACAGATAGCTTTCCAACTTAAAGAACAACCCACAGAGTTTAACCAACCAAAAAAAATAAAAGAGAAATAGATTCCAATGTTCTCTAGCCATGGGATTTCTTGGTCATTAATGAAGCAATGGTTACGTAATAAAGAGGCTGTGT
Source organism: Sigmodon hispidus (assembly GCA_004025045.1). Lineage (NCBI taxonomy): Eukaryota > Metazoa > Chordata > Mammalia > Rodentia > Cricetidae > Sigmodon > Sigmodon hispidus. Next base: position 131,297 of record PVIH01004099.1, read on the forward strand.
TCTGGTGCTATGGTGATGGCTTCTTTTTCATTTTTGCTCCTACCTGGACTGGGTCACCTCAAAAAGGATAAAATCACTTACCACTAATGATTACTTCTCCTAGTGACACAAAATCTTCAAATGCCCTTCTAGTAATGTTTATTTAAAAATCTCACTAGATACTGTTAACTAATTCTTCATTTAAGCAAGTTGTACTTGCCTAGTCCAAAGTTGATGCAATACAGATGAATTGACAGAGGACCAGAATAAAGGAAAGGAAGGGGCAGCCTGGTTTGGCCCTTTCAGCTTGAATTACTGAAAGGATAGGGAAGACACTAACAAAAATGTTCAAGTAAAAAAATTGGATAACCTTCCCCCTCAAAAATGGATTTTTTTTTTTAAGGCCAAAAGAAGGTGGCCCAAGAGGGGATGAGGCTGCATGGGAGTCACAGATGAATGGGACAGAAGAGCATGGGGACAGAAGAATGACAGAAATGTGATGAGAGATAAAGGGGAGGGTATATGAAGGAAGCTGTCCCAAGCTTTCTCTCAGTGCTACCGAGAAGCAGGAAATAAAAGACAAAAGAGATAAACATTGAGTTTGTCTCAATGTGTGAAGATGTGTGTAAGCTGACAAGCCATCAGAGACTTAACCTGTAGAAGGAAAAGTACTGAAGGAGACATGCAAGAAGAAAACAGAAAGCGTTGGTTGTTGGGGAAAATTAGTAGATAGATAACTGATAATATTTCTTTCTAATTACATAGGAGGTAAATGTGACTTGGACAATTTGTTACTACATGCCTTAGTGGTAACACAAAAAGAAAAGGGTAAAGAAACTCAGCAGATAATAGCTAGGCTGACCAGTAATATGTCATATGTCCACATTTTCTATCTTGGGAAAAAGACACAGTGGGATTTTCAGGTAGATAAAAAGGTATAACTGAGTTGGGAGGTAGTGCCTTTAATCCCAGCACTCAGGAGGCAGAGGCAGGCAGATCTACAGGCAGCCTGGTCTACAGAGAGAGTTCCAGGGCAGCCAAGGCTACACAGTGAAACCCTCTTAAAAATCAAAAATAAAACCAATACAATACAAAAAAAAGAGAAGCGGAACTTGCTGACATGATAGAAAAGGAATTATATACCGTTGGCCAGTACACTTTTGAGACACTTTATATATGACTGTCACTTAGTGCTATAAGCTATAAGCTACAGCTAACACATCACTGTGAACTCAGCATGTTATATGGGTGTTTTAGATATTAATTAATGGTTCACTTTTTTACAATGTTTGTACTATTAGGTTTTTTTTTTTTTTAAATGCAAAGATGAAGGCCTAGAGAAGGGTTAAGTAATTTGTCATGTTATAAACAGATAAATAGCACATCTGGGATTTAAATCCCTGAATCCAAGGTCTGTGTTGTTTTCAGCATATCGTGTTACCAGGTTTAAATGAGGCAGAGAAGCTAAAGAGAACAAGGAAGTAAAATCAAAGATAATTGTCAAAAGGTTTAAATTTAGTGGACCAGCAATAGTCGTTCAGATATTCCCAGATAGCGACCTGCAAATAGCTTTATTGGAACATTGGCCAAGAGGTAGTGGGATCTAATGGAGTCAATTCTGCAAGAAATGTGAAAGAGAAATGCTGTGGCCTGCACCCAGTCCTTGGTGATAAAAGCCTCCAGTGATTTGCCTAAGTGGTGAAGATTATTAAAAGCTCTGGGAGCCCTGGATCTTACTTCATCTTCTAGATCTTTCCCCCGGTGCTTTGAAATATGTCTGCTTAGCTTTTACCTTCAGCAAAACTCACTCTATATTAGCTCCTGCCTAAGGGAAAACAATTGCTGCTCACTCCTGCCAGTTACATAACTAAATCACTTAGGTGTGTGTTTCGCTGATCAAGAGCTAATTCTGCTGTGAGTGCCATATAGATTGATGTAAAAATTCAATAAAACTGTGTATTCATAGTTTGTGAACAGAAAGTATATACAAATAGCATGTGCTCTGTCTCTCCTGAGCAGCTGCATTCCAAGAACTGGTCTGTCTTCTTGCTGACTTTTCTTCTTGGCTTCCTCAGTCTCACATTGGATTCTCATTGTTACCCAAAAGCTGTGAGTGCAACAGTTATCTTTGTTTATGGCCAAAGGCTAACTGGTGAAATATGGTGGATATGCCATCAATGCACAGAAAACTACCAGACTGCATGCATGTCCTGCACTACTGAAATACCACATTCCAATCTTGCAAAGATACATTGCTAACATCTCTGAGACCCTTAATGCACCTTGTAAATAATGTCCTAAGAGGGCCTAATGTTCAAAAGAATCAAACCTGGCTCGCCAACTGCCTGCTTTTGTAGCACCCCCTACCCCTGACCTAAATTTGGTTCTTAAATTTTAAAAGGTTTGAACTGCCAAATAAAAATTATGTTTTATAATATATAACAAGGAAATGATATTCAGACTTCAGTATCTATAAGTAAAGTTTTGCCATATGCAGCCAGTCTTCTTTGTATATGTCTTTGGGTATGGCTACATTCCTGTTGGCATGGTAGAATTCAGGCTTAATACCAGACTTCATTTACCTTATTAAGTCATGACTAAAATATCTAGTCATGTGCAGATCAACGTTGCCAGTTCTTATAATGCTTTGATTGATAAGATTTTGTTCTATTGTGGGTTTTATGATTCTTCCCCAGCAAGAATGAAATAATAACATATAGCATACCATCTAAGGATATATGGTTAGAAGCAAGAGCACACTAAGAAGCCACTTGCAAGCTGGAGATCTAGGGCAGCAAGGAGTATAGTTCTACCCCAGTTCTCAGGCCTGAGAACCAGAGTTGACTGACATTTGCCTCTTAGGTCAAGCACTTACACACAGCTCCAAGAGTCAGGCAGAGTAACCGTCTCTCTCCACTTTGCTGTATCTAATGCCTCAGAAAACTGCATCATGCCCACCCATAACAGAGTGGGCAATGTGTTTTGCCAACTTCACTATCCCTTGTCAAATCTAAGCTCATCTAGAATTACCTTCACAGATACAGTAATAATGTTCAGCCAAATATCTTAGCACGCCATGATATAGTCAAACTGGCACCTGAAAGTCACCATAATCATAAATATGACAATGGTGTATATGATAACTGACAATAGCTGTGAATCAGTGGGGTATGGTTGAGTCATTAGACTAATAGGTTTTACTTAAAATTAGCTTTTCTTTTTTCCAAAAGATAACATTGGATTATCTGTCCATATGAAGAACTGGAAGACAAAATAATGAGGGTTGCCTCAATCCAGTGTCCACCGTTTGTGAACCAATGTTAGCACATTAACATTATTATGCAATTTATCTTTCAAGGCATCAGTAAAGTATACTAGATCATTTAATTTTTCTTTCAAGTCTTTAAATCATTATTCAAATGTTTATATACACTCAGCATAGTAGAATGAGAAAAAAACAGGGCTTTTTAACCAGAGAGATACAAACGTGGATTCCAACCTTATCCTCAATAAGCTGTGTGACTGAGAAATTATTTGACATTTTGGAACCTTTTTCTTTCTCTGTTGTATGAAACTCTTCCAGCAAGTCGAGCAAGAGTCAAAATGAGATCTGTAAGATAATATATAGAAAATTGCTTAGCATAGTCGGAGCTCAGTTTTTATGTTTACTGCCACCTTCACTACCCAGAAAAATATCTTTTTTCCCCATTTTAATGAAGCAATAATATAGTGTCCTGTAAGTACATGATAATCTAAACTATCTCCATATTATTAGAAATTTATGTCATTGAAACCATTTGCTAGAAGATAAGTAAAATTTAATACTGCTGAAAGCAATAGAGAATCCACCAAGGAGAATCTATGTGCATTTAACTGAGTCATTGGCAGACTCAATACTGGACTGCTTGGGATGGAGAAAGGGCTGTCAACACCACTTTAAAATAAGTGCTGTGTGCAGGTACGTGAAATGAGTCTTCTAGTCATCAAGAGTGAAAGTCACACATGGGCTAAGTAAATCTCTCCAATGTTCTAGCCTAGTTGTTGCTATTTAGGGGGTTCCCAAGGAGGGGATTATATTTTTATCAGTAAATTCTAGATTATAAAACTCACTTCTACAACAGTCCTGGAATTGGAAGTTGCATGCTAATTTGACCCATACTAACCCAGGCTACTTAGCAATTGAAAAAGATAACTAGGAAATAGTTATATTTATATTATATTATATATATTTATGATATATTTATATTATAATTCACAAAAGTAGCAAAATTATAGTTATAAAGCAGCAGCAAACATAATTTTATGGTTGGGGGTCACCCCAATATGATGAACTGTATTAAAGGATTGAAGCATTAGGAAGGTTGAGAACCACTGCCTTAAATAAAGAGAGATTTATGAATATGGTTCTATTTATAATTCTAGCACAAGGGAAGTACACTTAAGAGGACCAGAAATTCAAATCCAGCCTCAGCTACATGAGACCTGTAATGGACAACCAAGACTCCAAAATGATATGACTTATAGTCATTAGGATCAGAGAAATCCAGGGTACCTAAACCCACCATTGTGTGAAGACTTGCTCTTGGCTAAGTCGGACAAAGCACAGCAGACTCTCTGTAGAATCTGTATCTCTAGCCAAGGTAGGACTCATCCCCAGATTTCCTCTCTTCCCTCAGTGCGTGAAACATAAATGGTGCTGTCCCAGCATATGAGCATCCTAAACAGGTCTCATTTCTTAAATGCTCAGAGACATTTATTTTCTGTGTTTATTTTCTTCAGGAGCTCCCTGATTTCTCCTTACCATATTTCCCTCTAATCCTCTTTATTTTTAGTTTCAATGCCTTAATTTTTCCTACTTAGTGATTAATTCCTACTAATCCCTAGTTTTTGTCTATTTTTACACTTAAACATTTTATCTTATGAGCTTAAGCATTTTATCTTATTCTTTAATCGCCTATAGTTTTACAACTTTAATGATCCACACTTTTATCTTTTATTTTAAAACTCATTTGTTTAATCTTATTTTCAAACCCAACATTTTATTCTATTGAAATCTTAATTCTTTTACGTGCACTTTTACTGTATTCTCTGAATTTCTTCTCAAGGTTTATTTTAAAATTTTTCCTCTAGAGCTCAGCTGCCTTGACTCTCATTCTTCCATATTTTTTTAAATATGTTTTTATAGAGATCTATAACATGAGTGCAATAGTGGTGGTGGTGATAAAATTGGTAATGCAGATTTGAGTATCTCTTATCCACAATGCTTATTACCAGAAGAACTTTGGATTTATTGTTGTGCTGTGTTTGCTCATTGTTTGTTTGTTTATTTTGAGACAAGGCCTTACAAAGTAGCCCTGTATTCCAGGTAAACTAAGCTCCAATAGGGAAACCAAGAAGAATCGACAAACTTACTGGGACAATTGGAGCCTGTCATAGATAACCATGGAAAACTCCCCATGGACCCATGTAGCTTCATTGAAAGACCTTTTATATTTTAATCTTCATAAAGCCACAATTACTTGTCAGGGTTTTTTTTTTCACCTTACATTATGAGTTTTTCCATCCTGGGATATGTACTGAGAGTCTTTCTAAAACCAAAACAAAAAATAAAGCAACAACAACAAAAAATGGAAAAGGAAGAGGAGAAGGAGAGATGTCTGTGGTATGTTAGTATATATCATGAAATGGCTTGTTATTGGATCATTAATGTATCTGGATTTTTAAAAAGCGTTTCAATTTGCGGTTTACAAAATCTGAGTATGAGTGAGGAAATTCTGTAAGGAAATTGAGGTTAAGTGGTTTGGAGCAAATGGAAAAGGTGGAAGAGCAGGATAGTTGATTCCTGAACTGATCTAACTTGGCAAGGGTGGGAATCCAGACTTTGCAGTGAACATAAGAAATCAAGTCACAGTGGATGTGCTTAAGAAATGCTAATAGTTTTAGACCTCAGGAGCTATGGAATTAGGGCTTTAGGCTGACATTCAGATATTAAAGGAACTTAAATTTCACACACCCACCACATGTAAGGATCTAGATGTCAGATGGGAATTCAAGGGAAAAAGAATGAGAAAATGTATGTAAGCACACACACACACACACACACACACACACACACTCTCACACACACACATGCATGCGTGCACGCACATACACATACACACCCCTCAGACAGAATTTCTAATGACATCAGGGTAGTACTGCAAAGACATAAATGTTTATTACCTCAGAGAAACCATTCTATCAAAATCATGCCAGTTCACTAGATATAGTTCATTTCATTAAAGCCTTGGACAAGAAGAGGTTGGGACTGAGGAGCTGCGAGGAGCTTTCGGAGTAGGTGGGGTGCTGGAGGGAGGGGGAAACTCAGTGGGAAAGAGAGAGAGCCATGCAGTCTTGGCTCAATAGCACTATCTATCTATGTGGCAGCACTCCGTGGCTGGCTGTGTTTGCCTGTGAGCTGCTGTCCAAGAGATGTTGTAACACACCAGTGTGCCTACAAACTGCCCACATCATGGCCTGAATCATCATCCCATTTGAGTCAGTTACTCACAACCCCTAACCTTTCTACAGAGAACAGAGCATTGTCTCTGTGGTCACTGCCCAAGGCTCTTCTTAGTCTGTTTCATTATTTTTGATGTCACTTCTCCAGATGGTAGAAAAATGTCAACTTCCACATTTGGCCTAGAGAGGAAGTATCTAGATGGAGGATTCCACTCTACAGTTTGGCTTGAAATCTACTTTTCCATACCTTGAATTAATGCTTTTTCTATCCCTTTCTTTTCCCAGGTACAGATTATTATCCACCTAAGACACACAAGCAGAATGAAAAGGAGAGACATGATTCCCTTTATATAAAAAATGTATTTCTAATGGGGACATTTACCAGACTTCATTCACAAAAGCACATCCCCTCACAAATATCATCTAATTTTTCATTATTTTCTTTGCATATCCCTCCCATCAATTATATTCAATGTATGCTTACTACTTATATTGTATATTTCATGAGTGATCTTTAGTTCTTTCTAGAGTGAGGTGGCACAAAATTAAATATATACACATAGCCAAACACTGATGTCTACATGAAAGCCATTGCCGCAGCTCACTAAAGAACGCTAGATCTTCCTTCCTGCTTCATCACAGGTTTGTCACACAGTCCTCACTAACTTGCTTCCCCCTTTGTTTTCATTTACTTTGGCATAAAAGGGTATCATAGCAGTTAACCTATCTCTGGGGTATGTTCAGGTTTAATGAATGAACATGTATAATGCCTTCGGAGGGCCTCACATGAGATGCGCTGTAACTGCACATTATTAGTGCCGCTGCTACAGTACCACCTTGGGAGCCTCTGCCTTTAAGCTGGCTTGAGACAGGAGGTCTCAGAAATAATAACAACTCTTTTCCCAGTGTGCCTCTCTCCCTCCAACCTCAGAGAACTTAAAGGCATTACCTTATTAATGTAAAGCTCCGCCTGAGATGGATGGAAATGACTACTGAATATTTCTATTTCCAGGTGGGAGATATTAAGTCTACATTTTGCATTTACACACAGCCCACCTGTAATGTGATCACTTACCAAACATTACAGTTCTTAGAAGACACAAATCATACCTCACTGTTGCTTCTCTGAGTATATGTAGCTCACACTAACACTGCTGGGAACAGCGGGTTAGTCTATTATAACTTAGGCATCTCAAGATATTAATGGGGATCAACACACATTAACGTATCAAGAATTCTAATGCTGATTACATACTTTTCTTTAGCTATGACTTGCTGCAGAAGTTAGCTAAAGAAGGCTATTATTTTTTATTTTTATCCTAGTGATCTCAACTATTAATACAGGAATTAGCAGGCTTTATGTGCAGTTGTATAGGTTATTGACAAATTTTAAGTGGCTGATACATTGTTGTTTAATGATCCCCACTTGGTTGTCAACTGCTTCAAAAAATAAGAGACTGTTAATAGACATGAAATCAACGCTAAGATTTAGTGCGTTTGCCTATAGCTTTGCCATTTGAGAGATGAAGAAGCCATTGATTAAAACAGGCTACTTAAAATTAGTTCAATTGCATGTCTAAGAACTTATTCTGTAGATCAGACAGCTCATCACTACACAGTAAGAATTGGAAAGTGACCATTGAAAGGCATTCAGCTCTGGTATTATGCTGACTTCAATACCTAATACGATGGACCATGAAGAGTCCAGCCCCTACACCAATAGTGTTCTTTCAGCTTCTCCCTCATAAAGTCTTGAAGTGGAGCTCCAGCTAGATTTGGTTCCTCTGAAGGCTTCAATAGTTTAATTCCTATTACCATAGTCGCTAGTAATGTTGAACCATTTTTACCTTAAATTTCGTCCAACATTTTTATAAGCATTTTTTTTAAAGTAAACTCCATAATTCCACTGGCATTACATACTGGGATGATGGAGGTTTTACTGAGTTGTGCACTCACACAAATATGTATTAGAAATAGAATAGCCTCTGGGTTCACTGTCCCTTCATTAAATCTTGGGCATTTAGCTGACATCATTCTTTGGCATTTCACAGTCTTTTCTCACTCCTTTACTAGGGGTGATGGAAATACAGTTGTCAGCTACAAATTATCCATACCCCTGCAATCCAATCCCTTATAGCACCCTGCCTCCTCAACTGGATCCCCACCCAAACTGGCACACCCTTCATACCTCCATTCATTAGCTTTTGAAAAAGGAGCACCAAAGATCTCCATGTCACATATTTAACTTTGGCTATTGGCAAGGACCAATTTCTCATACTTCGCATAAAGTCAAGAAAAGCAGGTAATTTGTCTGGGCTGGTATATGATGAATGTAGTAGAAACATTCCTTATGAACACCTGCAGTCACTTACTTGGTCTTCAAAATCTGAGATTTGATTTCTTCATACTTAGCATGCTGGCTTATAGATATTGTTATTGATTATAAAATTACCCAGTCTTTTAAAAATATGGCTTTGCTGCTTGATCCAAGCACTTTCTATTGCCCTAAACTGTAGGTTGAATTCAACCTCTTTGTAGAAACTGCTCTAAATTTTTTTTAAAAAATTTCGAGGTCTGCCATGAATTTCCTTGAGCAAGTTTTCATTCGCATGTAAGCAGTGGTTCAAAAAAGGGAAGGATGAGTAATTTAGAAATAATACATTCTTATTTCCTTGAGAATTTCCCACAATGCATTTTGATCATATTCACCCCTTCAACTCCCCCAGGTCAATCTCCACTACCTTACCCAGCTGACTACATGTCTTCATTTTTTGCTGAGAGTTTTATGGAAAATGCTAGAACCTCATTGTGAAAGATCTGGCCTTAGAAAAGGGTACTTTGTACCATTCACCTGATCTCATCTTTCATCCATGCACTGATAGACATTGCTTTTCCTGTGCACCTTGGACCTTTTTCTTTTCCCCAAGACCAGTTAACCCAATGGAGGGCACCAGTTATCTACAGGCACAATAGTCAACATCACTACTTGCTAGAAATCTATCCTGACATTGGCATTCTACCAGCTTCAGCCCTGACTCACACTTTGCTTTTAGTCCAAAGAGAAATCCTGAGGCTGGTATGTTGTGAAGTGAATTTTGAATTTTCCCAGGTATTAATCTCCTTCACACTAACCCAAACAGAGCACTTCAGGATATTATTTAAGAGCAAATCTCTTGTCGAAACAATTAGAACTATTTCCTGGAAATTTGAGCCCAAAGATAGGACTTCGCTGGGAATAGTTTGAGAGTTGGTTTTTATCATCAATAATTGGGGTAAATGTTTAATGTTTTTCCACTTTGCCATTTTAAATCTAACTCAGGGAAATCCTTTAAAAGCCTGACCTTTGAGGAAAAAAAAAATCACTTCACTTGGAGCTAAATATCAATCACAATTTCAGCATGCTTAGTTACCAAAAAAGGACCAAGAAAGAATAACTTACATTACTCTTTATGTTAGCATGTGTCAAAGCTGACAGCTATTGCTACCTATGTGATGGGGTGCTTGAAAAGATAAATTTAGTAACGATATATTTTTCCATGTTTGGAACACTGAAAAATGGCCTTTGATTTGTGGCTATAGATCTTGGTTGATGGACCCTGTATTGCTTGCAGTGAAAAAGGAGTAGTTAGTAATAATCAATGTAATTTTAAACCCCAGTGTTTTTATTTATCCCAGAGATCAATAACCCTGTAGGAGCATTCCCTTCAATCAAAGACACTGTGGAGAAATTCTATTCATCTTTTTAGCCATATCCATTTCTCAGTGCCGGTGCTTAAATAACTTCAGCATGTATGAATTTGTTTGGGGTGTCTTTAAAGCAAGCTAATTCTGTTCCAGTTGAATGTCCTTGATTATATGGTACTCAGACAGAAGATTACAAAACACTAGAAACTATTCAAAAGTCTTTGTGTTAATTAAATTGCCAGAAATTTTATCATGAAGCTCTAATGATTCCAAGGCTCTGGCAGAATGCGGCTCCTTTAAAAGAAACAAGGCACTGGAATGCGGCCTCCTCTGCTGACTCAGCAAGGGCTGCCAACAGCCAAGGCCCCTGGGATCTGGGCAAAGCATGTCTTTGGTTGTAAGTGAGTGGACAGAGGTTTGCAAAAAGTTTTTAAAACTCTGTGCAGTATCAGACCTTAAATCTGCTCAAGTCAGGACAAAGTATCCTACCTCTTAGTATGTCAAAGTCCAGTGCTGCTGTTAGAACCTAAAAATACAACTTTTTCTTGACCTACAGTTTGTCATAATTCATTTCATGAGCAGTATTTTAAGGATTTTTTCATCTTAATTTTTATCATGACACTTTCTTTTCTAGTCTCTAAAACCTGATAGAAAATGTCCCATATACTCTTCTCTTGAGTGAACTTTAAAAATTCCCAGGGAGAGTGTGTTTTCCCCCCAAGCTTGGCTTTGAATGTGGGAACCTTTGGCTACAATGTGATAATGAACAATGTGAAATTGTTGGTGCAGTGGTGGCAGCCAGGCCTGTTGAAAACTCTTGAGTGTTGTGAAAGGCTTCATGGCTTGCTATGAAATGTGTCTCCCCAGAGGGCTGAATCTATCAATTGCCTCTTCCAATAAGTTATCCAAAGTAAAAACAGGCAGAAATCTCTCCCAATCTCTCTAGGATCCTTCTAGCCTGGCCTACTATAACTTTCCACACTTTGAATTCGAACGCCAGGTACAACCTGCACATTTCTTTTGGAATCTGACACCACTAAGAGAATTGCCAAGATTTCACCAACCTTCCTATGAACCTCAGGAAATTTCATGCTAGGCCTGAACCGGAAGCAGGTACATTTTACTAAGTGTCAGATTTCCTTCTGGCTAGCTCACCAGGCTCTTTCCCCAGGTTGTAATAATTATTTCCTGCTTCAAGATGAGGGGAAAGATTAGCTGGCCTCACACACTACCAAGTAAAACATTTCTAAGGAAAGGAGTCCCACCAAATGCAGAGGTGAAGAAGTCATCTTCTTACATGTCCTTTTCAGCTGGAATCTTGATTATAAATATTACAACATAGACCTATAATATGAATATAAATGAAAAAAAAAAGCTTCCTGTCACCTTGGCCAATGGGAGTCTGGAGCAGGAAGGTTGTGATGTGAGTTCAAGGCCATCCTGGAGTACATAGCAAATACCAGACCAGCCTGGATTATGAAACCTGTCTCAATAATACAAAGGGAAAGAGGAAGGAGTAGCTAGAAAGAGGATGTTCAAACAAGAGCTAAAACTGTCATGATCTAACAGTGATAATAACAAGAGCAACAATCATGGCTTCCCAGGGAGAAGGGGGAGGAATAAAGACATTTAGAAGATGTCCTGCATCTGTACGCTCACTGATGTGTGCACTGATGTAAAGGAGGACCCAGAGGACTCGACAGTCACATAATGCAGCTCACAATGCTCCATGGATTTGGTTCAGCCATTCTACTTCATTCATTTTCCTTATTTCTAAGTGAATGACATCTTTATATGCTAAAGTAAGTGATACGCCTTTTGATACTCCTTTTGTTTGCACAAACTAGACCCCCTCAGCCTTGGAAGCACCAATACTACAGAATGATAAGTTTTGTGGGGGAGCTCAATCCTGTGCACTGTGAAATGGCCAGCAGAATCTTTATCCCCATTACACTAGATATGGAAGCACATTGCTCTTCATACATGAAGATTGGAATGCATCTCTAGACATCATCAAAGGTAAGGCAAAATCCCCACAACTGACAAACATTTCTCAAAATTTCCTGTCTTTAACTGATCACTGGAACAGAATAAAGAACCCATATATAAACCCAAACACCTATGAGACAGCATCTCACTGTATAGCCTAGATTGATCTTAAATTCACAGCAATCCTCCTGCCTCTGTCTCCCAAAATTCTTGAATTATAAATGTGAGTCACCATACACATCTCAGCAACATAAATTTTGAAAGGGGTGCCAAAATCATACATTGGAAAAAAAGTAGCCTTTCAGTCCAGATAAAGCAACTTTTCCACATGCAGAAGAAATCACATCTGCATTTCTCTTGTTCCATATCAAAATCAATTCAAAATAGATCAAAAACTTTGTATAAGATCAGCAACTCTGAAACTGCTAGAGTAAAACATTTCAAGATGTAAGCATGGGCAAGGACTTTGTAAAAGGCCAAGTAGCTCAATGGTGTCTGCAAATCTGAGAAGTGGGCACATATGGATAATGTGTCTAAACAGTTCTGCACAGAGGAAACAGTGAGCAGCATGAAGGAACATTGAAAAATAGGAGAAAACCTCCCATAGCTTCCGGTTCCACTCCCGGGACCAAGTGCTGTCTGCAGAGTCCCAGCACACTCTGGAGCAGGGGTGGATAAACTCTGCAGGTCATCATACCCACAGCTCCTGCTGAGGGAAGCTGCACGGCTACCCACTGCCACCTCGAACTGAACAAGCCAACATCTGCAGGGGTCTCTGAAGGACAGACTCAGACCCTGACCAGAGATGTGACAGGAGGCACACAAACCCGAGTGCCACAACTGACCAGGAGCCATCTAATCGTGAACCATTGAAGTCATGGGCAAACGTCAGTGCAAAAAATTACATAATAATACAAAGGACAACATGGTAACTCCAGAAGAGAGTGGCGATCTTACAAACACAAGACCTGAACTGAGCAATGAAGAGAAAACAGAAGGAAGCAACACCAAAAATTCCTTTTTGATGATCATCGAAGCTCTAAAAGAAGATATGAAAAAAAGCCTTAAAGAAATAGAAGAAAATACAAACAAAAAATTGAAAGAGATGAACAAATCTATGAAAGAAACATGCCAGGAACTAAAAGCTGAAATAGAAGCAATAAAAAAGGTGCAAAATGAGGCAAAGATGGAAATAGAAAATCTGAAGAAAAAAGCTGGAACCACAGATACAAGCATAACAAACAGAGTTCAAGGGATGGAAGATAGAATCTCTGAAGTGGAAGACTCAGTAGCTCAAATAGATATATCAGTCAAAGAAAATACTACAACCAAAAAAGCCATAACTCAAAATGTTCAGGAAATCTGGGACACCATGAAAAGTCCTAATTTGAGAATAATAGGAATAGAAGAAGGAGAAGAATACCAGCTCAAAGGCACAGATAATGTTTTCAATCAAATCATAGAAGAAAACTTTCCTAACCTGAAGAAGGAAATGCCTCTAAAGATACAAGAAGCTTACAGAACACCAAATAGATATGATCCCCCCAAAAAATTAGGGCGCCACATCATAATCAAGCCACAAAACATACAGAACAAAGAGAAAATTTTAAGAGCTGCAACAGAAAAGAGCCAACTCACATATAAAGGCAGACCCATCAGAATAACGCCTGACTAGTCAATGGAAACGATGAAAGCTAGAAGGGCTTGGTCAGAAGTTATACAGACGCTAAAACAACATGGCTGCCAAATTAGAATACTATACCCTGCAAAATTATCAATCACCATAGATGGAGTAAACAAGGTATTTCAGGACAAAGTCAGACTGAAAGAATATCTATCTACCAACCCATCACTACAGAGAGTATTAGAGGGAAAACTCCAACCTAAGGACCTCAGATACACCCAAGAAATCACAAACAATCAATAAGTTCACAGAAGAATACCCTAGAGAAAGGAAATACAAACAAGTTGCCACCAAAAATAGCAGGAAATATGAATCAGTGGTCACTAATTTCCCTTAATATCAATGGTCTCAACTCTCCTATAAAACGTCACACACTAACAAGATGGATACAACAACAGAAGCCATCCTTCTGTTGCCTACAAGAAACACACCTCAACTGCAAAGACAGACACAGGCTTAGAAAAAAGGGTTGCGAAAAGATTTTCCAGTCAAATGGTCCTAAGAAACAAGCAGGGGTTGCAATCCTAATATCTAACAAAGTAGACTTTAAGCTAAAAGCAATCAAAAGGGACCAAGATGGTCACTCTTACTCATCAAAGGAAAAATTGGTCAAGAGGAGATTTCAATCTTAAATATTTATGCTCCTAATATAGGGGCACCTACATATGTAAAAGAAACACTGCTAAAGCTCGAATCCCACATGAATTCTTACACCCTAATAGTGGGAGACATCAATACCCCACTTTCAACCCTGGATGGATCAACCAGACAGAACCTCAACAGAGAAATAAGGAGTCTAAATGAGGTTATGATGCAAATGGATTTCAAGATATCTACAGATCCTTCCACCCAAAGGCAAAGGAATATACATATTTCTCAGCTCCTCATGGAACTTTCTCCAAAATTGACCACATAATTGGTCATAAAGCAAATATCAGCAGATACAAAAAAATGGAAATAATCCCTTGTAACATATCGGACCACCAGGGCCTAAAGTTAGAGTTCAACAACATCAAAACCCAAAGGAAGCCTACCAACTCATGGAAACTAAACATCAATCAGCTGAACCATCTTTGGGTCAAGGAAGAAATTAAGAAAGAAATCAAAGTCTTCTTTGATTCATGAAAGATTCATGAAAACGAATCTACAACGTATCCAAACTTGTGGGACACAATGAAAGCAGTCTTAAGAGGAAAATTCATAGCACTAGATGCTTATATGAAAAACCTTGAGAAATCCCACACTAGACACCTAACAGCTCAGCTGAAAGCCTTAGAACAATTAGAAGCAAGCTCACCTAGAAGGAGTAGACGGCAGGAAATAATCAAACTTAGAGCTGAAATCAATACAATTGAAACAAAAAGAACAATACAAAGAATCAATGAATCTAAGAGTTGGTTCTTTGAGAAAGTTAACAAGATAGATAAGCTCTTAGCCAAACTAATCAAAAAACAGAGAGAGAGTGTTCAAATCAACAAAATCAGAAATTAAAAGGGGGACATAACAACAGACCCCCAGGAAATACAGAGAATTATCAGGACATATTTTGAAAATCTGTATTCCACAAAAATGGAAAACCTAGAAGAAAACGACAGCTTTCTGGACAGGTACCATCTACCAAAATTAAATGAAGATCAGATTAATTACCTAAACCAGCCTATAACCCTTAAGGAAATTGAAACTGTTATTAAAAACCTCCCCAAAAATAAAAGCCCTGGTCCAGATGGCTTCAGTGCCGAATTCTACCAGACATTCAAAGAAGAATTACTACCGTTACTCCTCAAACTATTTCACACAGTAGAAACTGAAGGAATATTGCCAAATTCCTTTTATGAGGCCACAATCACCCTAATA
>PVIH01004100.1:0-26858 GCA_004025045.1 Sigmodon hispidus
AAGAATGGATTAACAAACTGTGGTACATCTACACAATGGAATACTACTCAGCAGTAAGAAAAAATGATATCCTCAAATTCACAGGCAAATGGATGGATTTGGAGAATATCCTCCTGAGCGAGGTATCACAATCTCAGAGAGATAAGCAGGGGATGTACTCACTCACTAGTGGTCTCTAAACAAACAAACAAGAAAAAAAAGCCAAACATGCCCAAGCAGAAAACCACAACCACTGAACAGACTGGGATCAGAAGCACCCTGGACTGACCCTTCGAACCCCACTCCAACTATAGGAACACCTAACTCACTCTTGAGGGAGGGGGGACAAAACTGGATTTGGCCAGGAGTGGAGACTGATCCAAGCATTATTTGGTCAGTGGGACCATAGGACTCTCTGCTCCCTGCCAAGGGAGGGGATGGGAGTTGCGGAGAAGAAAAATGACAAGATGTAGTGGGAGGGGGAAGGGACCTTGAATAAGGATATACAGGGATGGGAAAAAAATTTTCAGAGGGAAAGCTGAACACAAAGTAAGTATATGTGTAGCAATCTTTCTTGCATTACCACCGTTGATAAGCCATGGTTATGATTCTTATCCTCTTTATAGTTATTGTTAATTTTTCCTCATTTTAAATTTATGTAACTTTTTTTGTTAAATACAAAATAAAGAAGGAAAAAAACACACTTCTGTGGTTACCTATGAAATATTGGATCCATCAACATTTTATTATGAGTACAAGATAGCCTGATGGCTTCCTACTTTTCACTAAAAAGGTATTAGCAGTTAATAAATTCTTGAAAAGGCTATGCCATTCTCTTCTTTGGTGTGACCTTTATTGCTGTTAGCCATTAACAATTTGCTCTGATCCACAACATGACAATCAACCCCTATTCATGTAAGCAAAGATAATCAACTCAGAAAAGAAACATTACTATTGAAGGGGGTTGTTGAGAATAAGGATGTCAGTGTTTTTCATGGAGTAAGATAATTGGAAGTAAAAATATAAACATAATAAAAACATTGTTTATGTTTTTTTTTAAATTTTCAAAGTATAAAATAAATTTAAAAAAATAAAAATGAACAAAGTTATTTGTATATATGACACAACTAAATTAGTACAAACATGTATTTTGAGTTTATACAAAAAAGAGAAAGATGAACATATAGTATTCATAGTCAATAAAATTAATTCTGAACATTTAAGTCCTAGAAGCTCAGAATCCTGCATAAACTTACTGCTAAACACCTATCCAAAAGATTAAATCTCAGGGGAAAAGGCATGGAAATGGAGAGAAAAAAGAAGACAGAGAAGAAGGAGAGAGGGAGGTACAGAGAAAAGGAGATTGGTCCTTGCAAAGCTTTGGGATGGAAGGCACTTGATGCCTTGAGGGTCTGTGCCTGACAGTCAATGGATTCAAAGGTTAGTTTGGCACCAAAAGTTCAGACAGCAGATTCTGGGCTTGGACTAGCACCAGGGAGCTCAGCTAGTGCCTGTCATACCCCTTTGCCCAATACTGGGATACCAAGATGTGAAGCTCCCTGCTGTCATGGGCCTTTCTTTAAAAGCTTCCTTACCTAGTGGCTCAAGGAAGGTAACCCTATGCTACATTAGAACAAATGATTTTCACTCTGTGTCGTTTGAATCTTATAATAAACCCTCATGTGACTGCATTGAGTCTAGCTCTCTGGTAGTCTTTGGGGGAGCCTCAACATTAGTGCAGCAAGAGAAAGAACTAAGTTGCATTGCAGGGAAGCCTACAAGACTATTAATAATTTCTTAATAAGGATGTAAATGGTAGAAGACAATTGAGTAATATACCTAATGTACTAGCAAGAAATAACAGTCTAAAATTCCCTGTCCACCAAAATATTCAATTACAAGCTAACTTCAAAACTGAAGGAAAAATAAGAATTCTCTGTAAACAAAAGAAAGGTAATTTAACTTGTAGGTAGTTTTGCATTAAATTATCAATACATTAAAAAAGCAAAACAAAATCAAATTGGAACAATGAGAGGAGAATATCAAAAACCACAAAGATATGTTCCTACCCATCATTGTATTGATATTGGGATGAGGAGAGCAGATTTGCCTCGATTGGATGTTGAACTAAGCCACCTTGTGATCTTAGGACTGCCTTCCCTTTCTGGGGAGGATATAAGGAGATGGGGAGAAGACACAGTAAGTGGGAGGGTTGGGAGGGGGAAGGGAGTTTGAACAAAAGAATGCATGGATAAAAAATGAAACTTTATTCATAATAAAAAAAGAAAAAAAGGATGATATCTCCTGATGAAGTGGTGATATCATAACTACTGCAAGTAGAATAACAGAAAATTGGTGACACTTGAAGTTTAGTTGAACCACTCATGCAGTCAGACGTGTTAGGCAGCACTCTAAGCTGTGAACAGTTATACAAGTTTCCCAGACCTTCCTTATCACACAGATGCACAGCAGTCTTCTCTACAGTTAATAAACTCATTAGCAGTTAGGATCCACCAAGCAAGAATGTTTTTGTTATGATATGAATCATTGTGTGAGGGTAATGTGTACCTTGCATACAGTAATAAACTCCTAAATCTTCAGCCTCCACTCTACTGATTTTGAGTGTGAAATCTGTCCCTGAGCCACTGCCACTGAACCTGTCAGGGACTCCAGAGTTCAAATTGGACACCAAAGAGATAAGTGTTTGTGGAGCCTGGCCTGGCCTCTGTAAAAACCAATGCAAGTAAGTTTTTCCAATACTGTATAAGAAGCTCTGGCTTGACTTGCAAGAGATGGAGACTGATTGCCCAATGGCAACAGACAAGGATAGTGGAGTCTGCGTCATCACAACATCACCACTGGTACCTGAAATTAGAATAGCTCAAATTATTACAATTTTCACTAAAAATCTTTGTGAATTACTTTATGTAACTCCTTTAAAATATTATCCTGGTATTTTTATATAAAATATATATAATATATAAAATGGTTTTATGCAAAACAATTAAGTAAAAGTAAAATTCATACCACCAAAATACCACCCTATGCAATAGACACAAAAATTATCATTTAAACACAACTCTGGTCTCCTAAAATTTCTCATTATCATGTAACTAAAACACATTTGCCCATCCTGGAGAAGGTAATTTTTCTTATCACACTTGTACAGCACATAAGAGATGGCAGATATCATTCCAAGTCCCTATTTTCTTCGCTGATATTATTGTTTCCTTACCCAGAATCCAAAACATTAGTAGAAATATGGAATGGAAAGGGCACTTCATTTTGAGGAATGAACCAGCGAGAATGATCAGTGCAGGCAAGAAAACAGTTGGGGTTTTATCTCAAAGCAGAAAGTCAAGGACCTCTCTTGGGAGAAATATGCAAATACACTGCTTTGTATGGCAGTATATATAAAGGAGAGATCTGTGGATTTATTACATTTGAAAAATAACCCCCAATATTTTTTATACCAGTAGTGAAGGTGATTAAACAAAACATGATGATTGAAGTGAGGGTAGTAGAAAGGAAGGCTAAATTAGATAAGATGGAGTTCAATACAGTTGTAAATATGCACTAACAATACAGTCCTCTTCTCTAGTTTGAAATTTTATTCAAATTATCAGATCACACTTTGAAAATTTGTATTCCACAAAAATGGAAAACCTAGACGAAATGGACAGCTTTCTGGACAGGTACCATTTACTAAAATTAAATGAAGATCAGATTAATTGCCTACACAGGCCTATAACCCTTAAGGAGAGTGAAGCTGACATTAAAAGCCTCCCCAAAAATAAAAGCCCTGGTCCAGATTGTTTCAGTGCAGAATTCTACCAGACAGTCAAAAAAGAATTATAACCATTATTTCTCAAACTATTTCACACAGTAGAAACTGAAGAAATATTGACAAATTTCTTTTATGAGGCCAGAATTCCCCTAATACCCAAGACAATTAAAGACACAACAAAGAAGGAGAAATACAGACCAATTTCTCTTATGAATATTGATGCGAAAATTCTCAACAAAATTTTAGCAAACTGTATACAACAATATATAAAAAATATCATACACCACAACCAAGTAGACTTCATCCCAGTAATGCAGGGCTGGCTTAACATACAAAAAAACTGTAAATGTTATCCATCATATAAACAAACTAAAGGAACAAAACCACATGATCATATCTTTAGATGCTGAAAAAGTCTTTGACCAAATCCAACACTCCTTTATGATTAAAGCCCTGGAGTGATCAGGAATACAGGGATTATACCTAAATATAATAAAGGCAATTTACAAGAAGCCAACAGCCAGCATCAAACTTAATGGAGAAAAACTCAAAGCAATCTCACTAATATCAGGAACTAGACTAGGATGTCCTCTCTCTCCTTATCTATTCAATATAGTTCTTGAAGTTTTAGCTAAAACAATAAGAGAATGAAAGCAGATTAAGGGGATACAAATTGGAAAAGAAGAAGTGAAACTATCTGTATTTGTAGATGATATGATTGTACACATAAGTGACGCACAAAGTTCTTCCAAGGAACTTCTATGGCTAATAAACACCTTCAGCAATGTAGCAGGATACCAGATTAACTCAAAGAAATCAGTAGCCCTTCTATAAACTAAAGATAGAAGAGCTGTAAAAAAATAAGGGAAACATTACCCTTCATAATAGCTGCAAACACTATTAAATACCTTGGAGTAACCAAAGAGGTAACATATCTATTTGACAAAAATTTTAAATCACTGAAGAAAGAAATTGAAGAGAATATTGGAAAATGGAAAACTCTCCCATGTTCCTGGATAGGTAGGACCAACACAGTAAAAATGGCAATTCTATGTAAAGCAAACTGCAGATTCAATGCACTGCCCATCAAAATCCCAACACAATAATTTTTGAACCTTGAAAGAACAATACTCAATTCAATTTAGAATAACAGGAAATTCGGGATTGCCGAAACAATTTTGCTCAACGAAAGAACCTCAGGAGGCATTACCATCCCTGACTTCAATTTTACTATAGAGCTACAGTAATAAAAGTAGCCTGGTACAGGCATAAAAACAGACTTTTGGATCAATGGAATAGAACTGAGGAACTGGACATTTACCCAAAAACCTTTGAACACCTAATCTTCGACAAAGAGGCCAAAAATATTCAATGAAACAAAGACAGTATATTTAACAAATGGTTTTGGCATAGCTGGATGGTAGTGTGTAGAAAAATGCAAATAGATCCAAACCAATCACCCTGCATACAACTCAAATCCAAGTGGATCAAAGACCTCAACATAAACCCAGCCACTTTAAAATTGATAGAAATGAAAGTGGGAAATATTCTTCTACGAATTGGCAAAGGTGAACACTTCCTAAATATAACACCAGTGGCACAGACACTAAGAACAACAATCAATAAGTGGGATCTCCTGAAGCTGGGAAGCTTCTGCAAAGCCAAGGACACTCTCAATAGAACAAAATGACAGCCTACAGAATGGGAAAAGATTTTCACCAACCCTACAAGTGATAGAGGACTGATCTCTAAGATATATAAAGAACTCAAGAATCTAGAGCCCAAAACCTTGAATAACCCAATCAAAAACTGGGATTCAGATCTAAAAAAGGGAATTGTAAGCAGAAGAATTTCAAATGACTCAAAGGCACCTGAAAAGGTGCTCATCATCTTTAGCCATCAGGGAAATGCAAATCTAAACAATTTTGAGATATCACCAGACACCTGTAAGATTAGCTAAAATAAAACACACAGATGACAGTCTATGCTAGATAGGATGCAGAGCAAGGGGAACACTCCTCCATTCTTGGTGGAAATGTAAACTTGTTCAGCCACTTTCGAATGCAGTATGGCAGTTTCTCAGAAAATTGTGAATCAATCTCCCCAAGCAACCAGCAATACTACTTCTGGTTGTATACCCTAAAGATATCCAGTCACACTCCAAAGGCATTAGCTTAACCATGTTCATAGCATCACTATTTGTAATAGCAAGAACCTGGAAACAACATAGATGCCCCTCACCTGAAGAATGGATTAACAAACTGTGGTACATCTACACAATGGAGTACTACTCAGCAGTAAGAAAAAATGATATCCTAAAATTTGCAGTCTAATGAATGGATTTGGAGAATATCCTCCTGAGCGAGGTATCACAAACCCAGAAAGATAAGCCGGAGATGTACTCACTCATTAGTACTCTAACAAACTCTAAACAAGCAAACAAACCATCAAACAAGCAAGAAAGAATCAAAGAATTCCTAAGCTGCAAACCACAACCAAGGAACAGATTTGGATCAGAAACACCTTGGACTGACTCCTTGGATCCCACTCCCCTTATAGGTACACCTGACTCAGTCTTGAGTTTTTGGGGAGAAAACTGGATCTACCAGGAGTGGAGGCTGAACTAAGCAATATTGAGACAATGTGGGGGGATGGGGAGTTGTGGAGAAGAGAGAATGACCTGAAGTTGTGGAGGGGGAAATAACCTTGAATAAGTATATACAAGAGTAGAAAGTGTGACTCCTTTGTTCATAAAAATAAACTAAAACAAAAAAATTGAAAAGCAATTTCATCCAATTTATCTATCAATACACATCCAAATTGTAGAGTACTAATGGAATATATTTAAGATGCATAAACAGTTATTTATATGGATGAAATAAACTCTTTTAACTATTTTTTCTTTTATTAACATGGATAAAAAATGAGATTTTATTCAAAACTAAGTAAAACATCAAAAAAATTAAATGCTAAAAAATAAAATCTATTTATGGTGATGATACCTAAAGGTATACATAATACACTGGAAAAACACTTACATAAAACAATTGTATTAACACTATCCATTTACTAAAAATAAAGAAACTGAGACAATGCGATAGAACCACATATAACCTAAAAGAAAATACTATCAAAGAGATATGGAATATAAATAATAGACATTCTATAACTAATGAGTAGAATAATTCAATCAAAACATTCATATAAGGCTTTAAACACATATTTGAACAAAAAAACTCAGAGTCATTAAGCATTCACAATAGATAATTGAAATATGAGGGGAAAAATGCAGATAAAAGGAAAGTAACGTGTAGCCTAAAGTTTCTGGCCCGTAAAGCCTGAGGTCCAGACCTGCAGTCCTGCAATTGCTTAACCCCAAATAATTACACCAAGACTTTTGTTATTTACAAACTCTTTGGCTTATGGCTCAGGTTTAATATCAGCTAGATCTTTTAACATAACTTAACCCATTTCTATTAATCTATGTCTTGCCACATGGCTAGTGGCCTAACCTGTGTTCCAAAATATCTTGCTTCCTTGTTGGCAGCATGAACTATCTCTGATTCCACCCTTCTTTTATTATTATTATTATCATTAACAAAGAAGTCACAATTTCTATCCTTGTATATCCTTATTCAAGGTCTCGTTCCCCTCCCAACACATCAGTTCATTCTCTCTTCTCCACAACTCCTCATCCCCTCCCTGGGCAGGCAGCAGGCAGTCCCATGGTCCCACTGACACAATATTACTTAGTTCATTCTCCACTCCTGGCAGATCCAGTTTTCTCCCTCCAACCTCAAAACTGAGTCAGGTGTTCCTCTAGGGGGAGTGGGATCCAAGGAGTGAGTCCAGAGTGTTTCTGATCCCAAGCAATTCAGTGGTAGAAACTCTCCTAACTTTAAGCTCAAGTCTCTAATGGTTTTCAAGATTACAAGATGAAAGCAAAGTTTTCAACAGTATCTTCAAATTGCTGATTGTACTCTTATAAATAATAGATTATCGACTTTTAATAATAAATAAGATTTATTTAAGTGAAAAATGTCCTTCAAGAAAAAAATAAATAAGCATTACCAAACAAACAAAACATTCCTAAAGATCTTTTTAATATAAGCATTATCATACATACCATAGAGAAACATTTCCATCATTTTTATGTGAAAATGTTATTTTTTTATAAATTTATTTTAAACTGACATATCAGATAAACTTAACTTCATTCTTTCCATGAGGATCATGTACTTTTTTTCTCTTTCTAAGATTCCTTAAAATGAAACCATATCACATTTTACCTACAGTGATTTAACTTAATTTTCACAGTATAACTGATTTTAAAGTTTTACTTGCGTTCTAGGAATAAATTAATAATATTTCTCTATTGTTCTTCTAGTAATGATAACATTTATTCTTACTCATGAACAGTTATTTTTATGTAAAATTATTAATAAAATTTTTATGTAAGATATACATCAGTTGACACATGAACATATCTCTTCATTTATCTTGAGAAAATATGTGGGAATATATTTGGCAGCCTCCATGTCAGCTATAAGGACTCACAAGATGACTCTAGCTTGCACTCCAAGCAATAGTGAAGAGGGTGCTTAAACTGGCCTTCCATTATTATCAAATGAATAACCACCTTAATTGCCATTGTTGAACCTTCATCAAGCAACTGATGGAGGAAAATGCAGAGGTCCATATTTAAACAGCAGGTGGAGCTACTGGTCCATCTGAAGAAAGGAAAGAGAAATTACATTAGCAAAGGGATCAGGATCATGATGGGAAGACCCACATAGTAGGCTGTCCCATGATATTGGAAGTTCGCAGACTGAAATAGCAGTTGATAAACCTTCATGAAATAGATCTAAACCCTCTGAATGTAGATGACAGTCAAATAGCATGAGCAGTTTGTATAGCCTTGTGCCCTTGGATGATAGTTTATTCCTGGTGCATGAACTGTCTTCTCTGAGTCCATACCTTAGAAGGAACTACTTTCTTAGCTTTGATAATTGGGGAAGAGTCTCTGTCCTACCTCAACTGGAAATGCCAAACCTAATTTTCTCACCTTGGAATTTCTTGTCCTTTCTAAAGAATAAATAGTGGGCTGGGTAGGGAAGAGGTTTGGGGAGGACTGGGTGAAGGAAAGGCAGAAGAAATAGTGGTGGGTATAAATGTTTTTTAAAAATAAAAACAATTAATTAAAATATTCATTAATTGTAGATTCCTTTGTGTAGGAATCTAAGTGTTACATCATGGATATCCTTTTCCCAGTTATAGGGAAATATATTTCTTCATGCTTCAAGACATTTGAACAATTTATTCTTTGCTTTCTAGTACAAAAAACTGAATGTACCAAGAGAGAAATGTAAATGCATTCCTAATACTTTGTTCAAAAATCTCCCTGTATTTTCACTGTTTCTTTCCCTTCTACTTTATTTATTTTGTATTTATCAAGAAAAACAGTACAATGAATTCAAAATGCTGATAAGTTAACAATAACTATAAAGAAGATAAAAATCATAAGCATGACTTATCAAGGGTGATAATGAAATAAGATTGCTACATATATATTTACTTTGTGTTCAGCTTTCCCTCTGAATTTTTCTTTTTCTTTCTTTTTTCTTTTTCTTTTTCTTTTCTTTTCTTTTTTTTTACCATTGTAATCAAAGTCATTTATTGCCTAATATGAACATCATTTTGTTGCTTGTGAATTCCAGGTTTTTTAACAAACAAACCAACATGTAAGCAGAAGTTTCTTGGTCCTATCTATAGCCAAGGTTTGATTCCCACAACCATTTATATGTGAAAATTACTCAAAAGCTTAATATTATAGTAAGTGTTGGGCCAGTAGTTCAATAATTCTACTATTCATTTCTTACACTTCTATCAACACTTAGTTCTTATCTGTGTTTTGCTACAAAGCTTGGCACTTTGCTTCAGTGCAGCACCCTCATCTTTCTTCCTATGCATCCAGTTGGCATCTGCTGCTCTAACTTTTCTCCCCCTGCCACCTTGGGACCTTGGTACCTCCTGTCCTTGCTGGGAAGAGATAAGGAGATGGGCAGAAGAGTGATTTGTAGGGGAGGGATGAAAGGGCACTTGAAAAGGGGATGCATTTATAAAATATGACTTTATTAATAATAGCAAAACAAGAAAAAATTAAAAAATGATAGATATCACTTTATATATCAACTGAGATAACTGATTGTGTCTTTCTATAAGAGGGTCAAAAACTATACCAACAACACAATTCTACTCAATAGAAAGGAATAAAACATTTAGTGACTGACTAACTTCAATTGAATTGTAACTAACATTTTAGGAGACTTTAAATTCATCATTTGTTTGTAATATTAATATAAGCAAAGACTGTTAAAAAAATATGAGCAATATAATAAACACCAGTGGCAATATGAAAAAAAAAAGACTTCTAGTCAGGTTGCCCTGGTTCTACTTGCTAGCTAGCATCTTGGCAACCAGTGTTTTATTAAACCAATAAGAGTAACAAATATTTACAGTGTAAAAAAATATTATCCCACACAAACAAGCAAGTGACAGTGACTTTTTTCCCAGAGATGCAGACAGAAAAGATGGAGTGTGAATTATCTGAACATCACACGTGATATCTGTCAGTAAAATCACAAAACAAAAATATCCACATGATTAAGAATGCTTAAAGAGATAATTTTTTCTAAAATAACTGAGCAACATTCATCAGATTAATGCAAATACACACAGCTGACATTATTTAACTGGAAACCAGAGCATATTCAATCCCAGGAGCCATTTGGGGATCCAAATTTTCATGTTGTTTTATGACTATGACTGAATGTGATTCCTGTAAGTGTGTGCCCAGCCGATAGAGAAGACCTCAGGACAGAGGGATGCAGAAATCATGTGAAAATCTATAGGGGCTGGGCATAAATACTGGGCTGGCTCATTTGGCTAAGGACACTGTGCCTCTAGCCAAAACTAGAATATAAAAAAAAAAATTCTATAAAAACAAAGGTTCTTTTGTCCTGGGAGGACATATATTTTTGAATAGTTCATTTTAATTTATACTTTTTTTGTATTCCCTAGGAAATGGTCTCTTTACTATGATACAATCTTAGGAGTAAAAAAGTTTTACAGACTAATTTGATTTGGAACACTTAATACTAATCATTCATGTGTATATGCATGCTTGGTTGCTTTGTATGTATGTGTGTAATCGTACCTGCTATATTCTTTTTAGTGCTGCTTATATGTATATCTGTATATGGCACACTATTTGTCATTAAGTATCCAATTATGGGGCTTACTTCTGGGAATTTTTTTTCTCTCATTTAACAATAAATATCTGTAGTGCTTCATCTTGGGGTGAGATTTGGTGAGATTTTCCCCACTCTCGGATGCGATAGATGTGGTATTGTCATCTTTCAGGTCTTGATTAGGAAGTCCTTTTGTTAAACTTTGTAGGTGTAACTTTTCTTTTATACCTGTAAGTCACTATTTTTCCCAAAAGTGTTCATGGTACTCTGACTTTTGTGGCTTTTCATCTTCTTTCCATTTCCTCTTCTTCAAAGTTCTTTGAGCCTTGAGTATATGGCATGCATTGTAAATGTGATACCTTTAACTTTTTTCTTTATCATTTATTATTTCAATTGTCACAACAATATTTTAAAATTATTTTGAATTAATTTTTATATAATGTGACAAATGATCCCATTTGTTGACCACTGCGTGAATATCCACCTTTAACACCACCATTTGTAGAAGTATATAATTTTTTATGATACATTTTTTTTCATCTTTGAAACAAAAGCAAGTCACATTGTGAGTTTATTTCTGGATTTTCCATTCTGTTACCTTGAATTGCATCTGTTGGTGACAGTTCTTACCTGCTTTGTTACTACTGATTTGTCCTCCAACTCAAAATCAGATGTGGCAGTAATTGGAGTGTTGTTTGTTTTGCTTGTCTTAGGTTTTCTGTTCTGCTAAATGAATTAGAAGATTTTATTTTCTATTTTTGAAGAGTGATGTTGACATTTTAATGGCAATTGCAATCTATATAATGATTTTTATATTTCAATCATTTTAACAATGTTATTTTTACTCAAATGAGTGTCTCAAGTTTTTATGTACCATGTCATATTGTTTAAGTTCTTTACTTAATTTTTTTTAGTTATTTAAAGTTTCCATATAGACTTTATTGTGATTTCAATGAGAATTGTCTTCATCATTTCAAATATTTGATTATTTTATGCATAGTTGATTGTATTGCTTGGAGAGTGGCAGGAGCCATGTGACTTCTTCAGGAACAAGGCCTAAAAATAGTGCAAATGGCTCTCTTTTTGGCAAGTCTTTAGTGACAGTTTGCTTCATAATTCTGGGTTTGAGCCCAGGAGGATATATATTTTACACTCGCTCCTAGAATTTATTTCACTAACTTAACTACTAGCTACCTTTTAATTTCACTTTCTTATTGACAGATAAAAATAGCTATTACAAAAAAATAACATCTCCCAGATAACTCTCCTATGTTTGAGTCAGAGGAAATGTTGTTAAAAATAGAGAGTGGACCTGATTCACTATCTAAATATTTTGATATTTCAAGTGTGACTATAAATTCAGGCTTCTTCATTTGCAATGTTGCCTTTGTGATGCAACCTGTGAAGTTTTATGAAGTACTTTATGAAGTTCAATATTGCATATTTTCATAACTGTTCTCAAACGAATGATTTTTAACCACACTTTTGGAGAAATTATGATAAATAGATGATATTAGAAGCTAACTGGAATAGTCCAGGAACAGAGACTGAAGTAGAATCATAAAACTCTCAATGTCCTCATTTTTAGTAGCTATGTGAATATCCCAAGAACTTAAGAAAGACATACTTAAGAGCAAGGGATGGATAAGCAGTGTAAACTATTAGGAATAAATTTCCAAATTATATTCCCTACAGAATGAATGAAAATAAACTGGTAGATGCCCAGAGGAGATCTCTATAGGAGAATACTATAGAATGTAAAATAAATTTATTGGGCTTTGGTGAGACTTCTGATTGTGAGA
This sequence comes from Sigmodon hispidus, assembly GCA_004025045.1. Classification (NCBI taxonomy): domain Eukaryota; kingdom Metazoa; phylum Chordata; class Mammalia; order Rodentia; family Cricetidae; genus Sigmodon; species Sigmodon hispidus. The sequence continues at coordinate 12,819 of PVIH01004100.1, forward strand.
ACTACATCTTTTCAGAAGCAAATATTAACTACTAAAGACAAAATTGTCTCTTAGGCTGCATTATGCTGTAATTACAAATGCTGACAACTGAGCACACTATTCTACCTTTAGGTGTGCCTAGATAGTACACTTTGTGGCTGCAACATTGCTTAGCCTTCTGACACTAGAGCTGTAGATCAAATAGATAATAGTTACCAGTGGGAAAGTTGGGGGTCAGAAGGCAAAAGAAGCAAGGAACAAACCGGTAACTATCATAACCAGTTTTAGGAACTAAAGGAACAAGTAAATTTGTCTATCAACTTTGTTGTTCTCCATTTCTGTACTACACACAATGCAGCCATCTCATTTCTTCACATTCTCTTTCCATCTCCTCTTACCTTTTCCTCACTATGACCACAATTTACTTGGAAAATCCTATCTATTTACACTTCCCAGGGGGATTTATGGTTGTTTCTCTTAGGCGCTTCCTTGTTACCTAGCTGTTCAGGAGTTTTAGATTGTAGCTTGGTTATCATCTGCTTTAAATCTAAAATCCACTTTTGCATGAGTTCATACCTTGTTTGTCTTTATGGGTCTATGTTACCTTACTCAGGATGTTTATCTCTAGTTTTAACCATTTGCAAGCAAATTTTATTGTTTTAAAACTTCTGAGTAGTACTCCATTGTTTATATGTGCCACAATTTTTTAATCTGTTTATTCGTTGATGGACATCTAGGTCACTTTCAGGTTCCGGTTATTACAAATAATGTTGTTATGAACATGGGTTTAGGAAATGTCCTTGTTATATGAATGTTCACCCTTTGGACATATACCTAAGAGTGGTATTGCTAAATCATGAGGTAGCTTTATTGGGGTCATCAAAAGATCGTTAGATATCAGATACTTACATTACAATTCATAACAGTAGTAAAATCGTAGTTATGTATTAGCAACAAAAATAATTTTATGGTTGAGGGTCATCCCATCATGAAGTATTGTTTTTAAGGGTTGCAAAATTAGGAAGTTTGAGAAGCATTGCTCAATAAGACTTTTGCATAAGGTGTAATGGATCCAATTTAGTATTTTCATGGTATCGCTGAATGTTTAGTATGTGGGTCACTATTTTCTGTGCTCCTTTTCTTCTGATTGATGGGAGGATGGGGAGATGTGGAAAAGAAAGAATGACCTGATGTGGTGGAAGGGGAAAGGGACCATGAATAAGGATATATAAGGATAAAAAATGTGACTTCTTTATTCATAGTAATAAAAAAGAAAGGAAAAAAAACAACAACAAATGATTGCTACAAGCAGTATGTCCCAGGAGCACATTGTTCTAATTTTGTACATACTGTAATGGCTTGTGATAATAGGACTCTATGATAAAAGCTGTGGACTGTAGCTCTTAAATCAAATAGCTAGTTCTTTGCTATACACCATTCACTATACACATATGCCAGATTTGCATACTATTACCTGTTTTAAAAAAAAGTGGCATATCTAACATACTAAACTGGCAAATTTTTAACCTATCCTCTCATGCCTTCTGCAACTATCATTAATAATAAATAACTATCTATTATTCTCACCCATTAACGTGCATCATTATTCTGTCACCTTTCTTTGCATATGCTATCTTAATAGATTGAACCTGTAGAGCATAATACAAATGAGAAGAAATAGTGAAAGACTTACAAATGCTGTCTTTGAAAAGCTTGCAAAGCTACACTTATTCTTTCTGTTTAGACATACATGTGTTGCAGTGATCATCATCAAGGATAAAGAAACTCAAATATTAATAAAATTATCAACTCTTTTACTGAAAAGTTTAAAAATGTAGCCTTTGAAGGCACTGAATTCAGTTATGTTTTCCTTTTTTCTGCACAATAAATAAAAGTAAGGATTCTGAAAAAAATGAGGTATGTGTTCAGGTTACACAAAGAGGTTCTAAAAATCATTTCGAACACCTTACTTACCATAAGGGTAAAATCTGCCTTTGAATAACTGTACTGGAATATGATGAAAGAAATTCATTCATTATTTATTTTCATTTTTTTATTATTATGAACAAAGAAGTCACACTTTCTATCCTTGTATATACTTATTCAAGGTCCCTTTCCCCTCCCACCACATCAGGTCATTCTTTCTGCTCCACAGCTCCCAAACCCCCTCTCCCCCCGTAGGCAGTCCCAGTATTGCTTAGTTCAGCCTCCACTCCTTTAAATCCAGTTTTCTCCCCCCAACATCACAAATGAGTCAGGTGTTTCGCTAGGGGGAGTGGGACCTAAGGAGTCAGTCCAAGGTGTTTCTGATGCCAAGTTGTTCAGTGGTTGTGGTTTGCAGCTTGGGCATGCTTTGCTTTTTTATTGTTTGTTTGTTTGATTGTTTGTTTGTTTGTTTAGAGTCCACTAACAAGTGAGTTCATTCATAAGTAATATAAAAAATTATTCAAAGTCTATAAAGAAAACAAAAGCCCCAAAATAACCAAAACGAAAAACAAAACCCATTGAAACAAACCCTCTAATAAGCCAACAATAGTAACTGTCAGAAATGTGGAGTCAAAAGTGGAAAGTATGCAAAGTAGATTTAGTTAGGTGATAAAATGTAAGCTTACTCAGAAGATATTCTGGTTTCATTTTTTTTTAAAAGCTACCTTATTATGAGTGATGAAATGCTTTTTCGCTAGAATACCTTACTGTGGAAAATTATAAAATGTGTTACATGTGTTTATGCTTTGAAATATTTGCAGAGTGATGCAAAGATTGTTGCAATTTTTTAAGTTGCATTTGTTTAAGTCTGTGAATCTGTATGACTTTACCTTCCTAAAACACTTGATTGGTCAAATAAATGTCAAATGTTCAATAATTAGGCAGAAGAAAAGACAGATGAGTCAGGCATACAGTGAGAATAAATAGTAGAAGTCTAGATAAAAAGGAAAAAGGGAGTTTAAAAAAAGGGAGAGCTACCACGTGCCACCTCTGAATAACATAATTACAGAGTAAAAAGAAAATAAGAAATATATAATGGAGAAAGGTAAAAGCCCAGAGGAAAAAATTAATGAAATGATTCAAGCTGGCTTGAAACTAGGTAAGCTAAGGTCTAGGATTCCTAAGTATGAATGAGTATCAATGGAATCATTTGAGAGCTTGGTAACCTCAAAGAGTGAAAAAAAAAAGAAATGGAACAACCAAATTTTGACATTGCAACATGGGTCTGAATCATGTAGGGTTCAAGAAAGCTGGAAAACAATTGTACACCTCTCCCTTAAGAGTTTCTCCTGGAAAGTGAGCCCTTAAAAGCTGGTATGTTGAGTAAAAATAAACAAACAAAAAACTAATAAAAAAAATTGACATAGGGCAGGACACCCGAATTCCAGAGATAGGGGCTATAAGCATTTTCCTGTCAAATGGACCTTCAAATGGGCCTTAAGCTTAGGCTTGGCCTTTACTACCCAACGATTAGGTAGAAATATCTCATTTCACTAAAATGTCTGGCAGATGTTATAGACCTGTAGGCTGGAGATGGATGCCTCAGAATTAAAAACGAGTATTTAGGTGATTGCCCAGGTAGCCAGAAGTCTCTGATGATAAGTAATATTACATCTTTCTGGGGGTTTAGATGGAGTTAAAGCCTGAGTTAAAAATTACAGTTTCCTATTCATTGTGGAATGTAAATTAGTAAATTAGATATAATTTACCTTTGTATTCACTAAGATGAGATAGATAGTGAAGTGTATTCTCTGAATTTACTAAATGCAAATAGAAAGAATATTATAATTCTTACTTGTTAGAAGTTCTTGCTGTATATAGTTTTACTGTGTTAAAGTTGAAGCTTTTTATATTTAAACAAAAAATTAAAATGTAGAATATAGTTAAATATGTGTTATGTTTGCTTATACTGTGTAACATTTGTTTAATGATACAAAGATACATGGCATTTGTTTATGTTTCATTTGTTTAACTCTTTGAAGCTGCCTATAATACATGACTGATCAAATAAAGTGTTCAATCACCAACATCTATGCAGAAGAAAAGAAATGTGGGGCTGGAATGCAGACAGAATGAAAAAAGAAGTCCAGAATGGCAAAAAGGGAGTGAGAAAATGAGAAGGATAGAGGACACAAGGGCCCAGTCCCACAGTAACACCACTAGCCATGGAGTAAAAGGAAATAAGGAGTACATGAGAGAGATGGGTTAAACCTGAGAGCCAAAAGATAGATGAAATCATTTATGTTTTAAAAACCTGGATTGAAATAAGCCAAGGTAACCCCTGTAATTCATAGGTAAAAGTAAGTTTCTCTGTGATGATTTGGGAACTGGGTTACCAATCCAAAAAAGCAAAGAGTAAAAGAAAATTCTAACTACAGCACTTGGCAACATAGTTTATAATGGGCTATGAACTACACCTGTAAGGCTGGTAGGCTATGTCAATCCCTTTAACAACTCAGATTTAAGAGGGAAAAGAAAAGCCAGTATCATCTTATTGGAAAAATCTTAGAGACTGAACACAAAATTGAGAAATTTGTTTAAAAGATCTGAATAATTAAAAGCACAGATGCAATTTCTGTGATTTTTATCCATCTTTTGTATAAATGAAGCAGACAGCAGAGTGAGATTGTGATTATCACAGTCTCATTTGAAGATAAATACAACCACTATTTGAATTCTGTTACAAAGTGCAATTTTCTCTCTAGTGGATTATTTGTTTATATTATATATTCTAATTATACTCCTCATCACTTTTAGTGAAGTTTGTTTCTAAATCTGTTTTTTTAAATATCACTGTCTTTCTTAGTTTAATAACACATAATATGTAGAATACATTTTAAGAGAGCTTTCTCATACTCAGTATTCACAGGTAAACAAAGGCTCATACCAGCATTTTGAAACCCTAGACTTTACATTGCAACTTGTTACCAGACCTTTGTCTGTAACTTAATTCAGAAACACACTATCAAATTTCTTGACATGCCACAAGGATTTAAACAAATAGAACTATAGCTGCGCAGCTCCCATGTGGAGTATAAGGTTTTGCATTATTGATTTGATTGTCTGATTAGTGAGCAAAGAAAGAATAAGTTTTGGTAATTTTTAATGTCACAAATAGATTCAGAAAGATTTATTTGATTTCCATGAAACAATTGCATCAATATTCTCTGTTTCAGCAAATCAGGGGACACATGCTGCTATACAAAACATTCTTTAAATCTTCCCACACAGAACTATAGCTTATCTCTATAGCAGGATTAGTAAAATCATAGATTTATACTCATAAGGATCTTTCCACATGTTCATGATATGTTAAATATTAATAAAGTGTAGATGCAAGATAAAGTTGCAAAATTCTTTCTATGGTTTAGGAATAAACTGTAAGAACAATGCACATGAAAATCAGTCACACAAGGCTTAATGATATTGATCATTCACACTTGTTTACAGTGTTCAAGTTCCAAAAAAATTTTGAAAATGTGTATATTCAAATTATTGATATTAACAGTAGTAATGGAAGAACAATGTTGGGGATAAATGGTCAAAGTTGTATGAAGAATAGGATGATCCTAATTAGGTAGATAAGAACCTTGTTATTAATTTATTTCAGCTCTTAAACTTTATGTAGGTATATATGAAGGTCTTGGGCTCTTGCGTGATAGACATCACTCTGCATTTAACAAAAAGAGCAGCACAGCAGACAAAAACTGAAGTGTGTTCTTCTAGACCTTTATTTATTTACACTTTTGTGTGCTTTTCTGCTTTTTCTTTTATGTTCTTCACTGAGTTTTATCAATCAATTGTTATTTGTTTAAAAAAGAAAAATTAAAAATTTTATTTTAATTAAGATTTCTATTTTCTTACAAAAATATAACTTTATCTAGTATTATATTTTTGGAAGAATATATAGTGCTAGATTAATTTATGCATAGTTGTATTTTATTCCCTGTGGCTTATAATGACTCATGTGAGACATTAGAAACCAAGAAGAGTTGGAATAGGAAGAGGACCCCAAATAGAGCCTCAAAGAAAGTTTTGAATTTGCAACTTTAATTCTGCAATCAAGAGGATAATATCAATATCAGTGCACCCATATCAAGGTTTTCTTCCTAGACAATGAAATAGATTCTTACCCTAACTCAGAACCTATAGAAGCTCCTAGTAATGTTTAAATAAGTATTCTTTACAAATATGATGGTCAACATCTACTACAAGTCCATCAGTAGGGTATAGTCCAGGGGACAATGTGGCTTAATATCATACCCCCTTGCATTTCTTTAAACTGCTTCTTAACCTTGGCTAGGTTTAAAACTTACACATATTAAAATGTAAAACAATAATTAATTAAAAACTTAAGTGTAGAACAGAATCTTAGAAATTGTCTAGAAAGCAAAGATCAATTTGGGTGTGTCCATTAGAGATTTCATGAGAGCTCAGTATGAAGAAGCATTAATTCTTCAGTAGACAGAGATGAGGCAAGGTGAGAAAAACAAATATGAAGAGCCACAAAGTTAATGATGGATACAGAACTGATATTAAAATGTAACAAGTGAATAAGTATGTCTGCAAAGGAGATGTAAATGGTGTTGCCAATGACAGAATGACACTGAACAAGACAGCTGAATAAGTAATGAAACTCACTAGTCATATATAGATTCCAAGTAGTAAACACAATTAGAGAAAGTTCTTATTCACTAAAATTAAAATAACTGCTATACTCCAGGAATAAATTCAAAACTGACCATGATTATAAAATAAAATTTTAAAGACGTTTGAATTACAATATTTCTTTAAGAAGCCATGGATTATTCCAGAAAATTTCCATTTTGTCAGAAGCAAAGCTTCATACAAGTTGTTCTGAAAGGCCTGAAGAGTTCAAAGAAATAGAAGCTAACACTATTGCTCTTGACTGGGCAACAGTTGTTGATGGTAAGATTGTATTACTTAAGACAAAGACAAAAGACATAAAGATTACTTTGACATCTCAAAATGGTAATAAAATTTTATGTTAGTTACTGCAAGTACTACTTACTACTGCTCAAAATGTTTAAATTAGTTTTACAGATTTGTGAACAATATCTAAAGATCATTGTGTTGAAAACACAAGTAAGAAATTTGAAGTTCTGTCAAGTATTAAAGTAAACTCTATCCTGATAATGCTTATTTGGTTGTTGAGAGGTTGAAAGAAATCACCTCGCATTGGATGTCCTGGTGTCTGATTCTCTACATTGCCATATAAGGATTATTTATACATGTGAGCCATATTAAAGATTATAACTGTCATAATATTCTGTCAGTGTTTGTGACTTCTAAGAGCTTATGTTTATGTTTAAGTCAGTGATCCCAATAACAGAAGCTTGAACAGTTTGCTGCTACATCAATTCTTTTTCAACCTTTCCCACTTATTTCTTATTCTGGGTCATAAAGAAATACTCTGCCATATGCTTCATTCACATTTTCTTAAGCAGGAGGGTGTCATAAAACAAATATAAGGTTTATTCTGATTTCCTTAAACCAGATATTTTCTGTAGTGATAATAAGTTCATTAATACAAAAACTAATTTTTATTAGCAACAAAAGATGAGTTGAAATGATTGACATAGTTTAATAATATAAATATCTCAAGAAAAAAGAGCCTTAGAAAAAGTAAGAAAGGAATAAAATAGTATGTTCAGTGAATGGGATAGTCAGATTCCTTTGATTAGGACTCTTTTCAAGGAAACAACCAAGATAAAGTTCTTAACAAGCAATTAAATGAGGCAGAGATTAGGCAAAAGTCTCCAAGACATTCCAGCAAATGAATAATAAAGAAAGTATACAACTTCTCTCTTTCATAGAAAAATGAAGGTAAAACAATTAATATCAAGCAATATAGTAGGTATATAAGGAGCACATAATGGGAAGATGGTAGAATATATACACAAAAACATAATTGTTTTATCCTGACATAGACATAAACTAAAGTGTATATGCTTATGAGACCTAGAAAAACACACAAGCAAAATATGAAAACTAACAAAATAAAACTAATCAATTTTTAAAAAGTGAGAGAGATACTAATGGTGTGTATCTGCATGATGAAGTAAGAACATCAAAAGAAAGTTCATTATTCCTATGGAGGATTTGGACCAGGAGAAACCCAGATATGCTGGGTAATAGTGAAAGAATCAGGCAGCTCAACAAGGAATGCTTATTACTCTGAGAAGGGAAAAATTGTAACTCTCAGCAGGAAAATAAATAAATAAAGCTGTATTAGCTATTCCATATTGCAAATGTAGAGTCATGCAAACAATCTAAGGACTTTTCACTATTGAACCATCTTTGCAGCTATAGCAGTTGTCCAGTTCTTTGGGAAGGTCAACCTTGTAGCCTTGATGAGTAGTTTGCTTTTCTGGAGTTAATATGAACTGTGTATTTCTCACCTGATGAGATAACGTCCAAGAAGGATGTTGTTTCTACTTTTTACACTGTGCTATGCAACCAGGCTATAGAGAATAGACTTTGTGGACAGAGAAAACAGTATCTGTTTTAAGATATTCTCTTTCTCAATACCATGACTTGTAGACTGCAGCTTCCTATAAATTGTCATCATCTCTAACATCATCAAAAGTATTGCTGTGGAACCATGAAAACCCATGGAGATAAAACTTACCTTGTTTTAGAATGGTCCCATATTATACCTTCTAGACATTATGTTCAGTGTATCATAGCTTCTGCTCATAATTGATTATAACTAATTTTTCTCTAAATAAAACACTTTGAGTTGTCTTTATATTTGATGGCCCCAATTGAGAAAGACTCTACACACATATATCACCAAACACCCTGTAATATTTTTTCTTTCTAATTTTCTCTGCTTTTCATATATTCTTTACCTGTTTTCTTTCTTGATAAAATATGAAGTCTAATTAGTGATGTCATTATGTATAAATCATCCACAGGACCTTGGAAACCTAGCAGTAATCTTGCCATTTAAAACCACAAAAATATGCATTTCATTCAGTGGTGTAGGCAAAGTAATTGAAGATCCTCATAGCTCCTTCAATTCATTCAAATCTAATGTGACAGTTTCATCCAAAGTTCTACAACAGAACATCTGCTAAACTCTCTCTATCCTCTGTCACCTCCTCTAGTGGACCCTACTGACCTTACCTTTCTAAAAGACCTACTCAAACTCTAGCCTACAAGGATACTTAACAGTAACACAAGATTAAGCAGAGTCCCATAGCTTTCGGTTCCGCTCCCGGGACCAAGTGCTGTCTGCAGAGTCCCAGCTCACTCTGGAGCAGGGGCAGATAAAATCTGCAGGTCATCATACCCGCAGCTCCTGCTGAGGGAAGTTGCACGGCTACCCACCGCAACCTCGAACTGAGTGAGCCAACGTCTGCAGGGGTCTCTGAAGGACAGACTCAGACCCTGACCAGAGAGGTGACAGGAGGCACACAAACCCGAGTGCCACAACTGACCAGGAGCCATCTAATCGTGAACCACTGAAGCCATGGGCAAACGTCAGTGCAAAAAATTACATAATAATACAAAGGACAACATGGTCACTCCAGAAGAGAGTGGCGAACTTACAAATACAAGACCTGAACTGAGGAATGAAGAGGAAAGAAAAGGAAGCAACAAAAAAAATTCCTTTTTGATGATCATTGAAGCTCTAAAAGAAGATATGAAAAATAGCTTTAAAGAAATAGAAGAAAATACAAACAAAAAATTGGAAGATATGAACAAATCTATGAAAGAAACATGCCAGGAACTAAAAGCTGAAATAGAAGCAATAAAAAAGGTGCAAAATGAGGCAAAGATGGAAATAGAAAACCTGAAGAAAAAAGCAGGAACCACAGATACAAGCATAACAAACAGAGTTCAAGAGATGGAAGATAGAATCTCTGAAGTGGAAGACTCAGTAGCTCAAATAGTTATATCAGTCAAAGAAAGTATTAAAACTAAAAAAGCCATAACTCAAAATGTTCAGGAAATATGGGACACCATGAAAAGACCTAATTTGAGAATAATAAGAATAGAAGAAGGAGAAGAATACCAGCTCAAAGGCACAGATAAGGTTTTCAATAAAATCATAGAAGAAAACTTCCCTAACCTGAAGAAGGAAATGCCTATAAAGATACAAGAAGCTTACAAAACACCAAATAGATATGATCTCTCCCAAAAAGTCAATGTGCCACATCATAATCAAGCCACAAAACATACAGAACAAAGAAAATATTTTAAGAGCTGCAAAAGAAAAGTGCCAACTCACATATAAAGGCAAACCCATCAGAATAATGCCTGACTATTCAATGGAAACGATGAAAGCTAGAAGGGCTTGGTCAGAAGTTATACAGACGTTAAAACAGCATGGATGCCAAACTATAATACTATACCCTGCAAAATTATCAATCACCATAGATGGAGTAAACAAGGTATTTCAGGACAATGTCAGAGTGAAAGAATATCTGTCTACCAACCCATCACTACAGAGAGTATTAGAGGGAAAACTCCAACCTAAGGACCTCAGATACACCCACGAAATCACAAACAATCAATAAGTCCACAGAAGAACACCCTAGAGAAAGGAAATACAAACAAGTTGCAACCAAGAATGGCAGGAAATCTGAATCAATGGTCTCTAATTTCCCTTAATATCAATGGTCTCAACTCTCCTATAAAATGTCACACACTAACAAGAGGGATACAATAACAGAAGCCATCCTTCTGTTGCCTACAAGAAACACACCTCAACTGGAAAGACAGACACAGGCTTAGAATAAAGGATTGGGAAAAGATTTTCCAGTCAAATGGTCCTAAGAAACAATCAGGGGTTGCAATCCTAATATCTAACAAAGTACACTTTAAGCTAAAAGCAATTAAAAGGGACCAAGATGGTCACTACTTATTCATCAAAGGAAAAATTGGTCAAGAGGAGATTTCAATCTTAAATTTTATGCTCCTAATATAGGGGCACCTACATATGTAAAAGAAACACTGCTAAAGCTCGAATCACACATCAATTCTTACACCCTAATAGTGGGAGACTACAGTACCCCACTTTCAACCCTGGAAATATCAACCAGACAGAGCCTCAACAGAGAAATAAGGAGCCTAAATAAGGTTATGATACAAATGGATTTCATAGATATCTACAGATCCTTCCAACCAAAGGCAAAGGAATATACATATTTCTCAGCTCCTCATGGAACTTTCTCCAAAATTGACCACATAATTGGTCATAAAGCAAATATCAGCAGATACAAAAAAATGGAAATAATCCCTTGTAACATATTGGACCACCAGGGCCTAAAGTTAAGAGTTCAACAACATCAAAACCCAAAGGAATCCTACCAACTCATGGAAACTAATCATCAATCAGCTGAACCATCTTTGGGTCAAGGAAGAAATTAAGAAAGAAATCAAAGTCTTCCTAGAATTCAATGAAAATGAATCTACAACGTATCCAAACTTGTGGGACACAATGAAAGCAGTCTTAAGAGGAGAAGTCATAGCGCTAGATGCCTATATTAAAAACCTTGAGAAATCCCACACTAGAGACCTAACAGCACAGCTGAAAGCCTTAGAACAATTAGAAGCGAACTCATCTAGAAGGAGTAGATGGCAGGAAGTAATCAAACTTAGACCTGAAATCAATACAATTGAAATGAAAAGAACAATACAAAGAATCAATGAATCTAAGAGTTGGTTCTTTGAGAAAGTTAACAAGATAGATAAGCCCTTAGCCAAACTAATCAAAAAACAGAGAGAGAGTGTCCCAATTAACAAAATCAAAAATGAAAAGGGGGACATAACAACAGACCCCCAGGAAATACAGAGAATTATCAGGTCATATTTTGAAAATCTGTATTCCACAAAAATGGAAAACCTAGAAGAAATGGATAGCTTTCTGGACAGGTACCATCTACCAAAATTAAATGAAAATCAGATTAATTACCTAAACCGGCCTATAACCCTTAAGGAAATTGAAACTGTTATTAAAAACCTCCCCAAAAATAAAAGCCGTGGTCCAAATGGCTTCAGTGCCAAATTCTACCAGACATTCAAAGAAGAATTACTATCGTTACTCCTCAAACTATTTCACACAGTTGAAACTGAAGAAATATTGACAAATTCCTTTTATGAGGCCACAATCACCCTAATACCCAAGCCACTCAAAGACACAACAAGAAGGAATTTTACAGACCAATTTCCCTCATGAATATTAATGCGAAAATTCTCAACAAAATTTTGGCAAACTGTATACAACAATGCATAAAAGATATCATCCACCATGACCAAGCAGGCTTCATCCCAGAAATGCAGGGCTGGTTCAACATACAAAATACTGTAAATGTTATCCATCATATAAACAAATTAAAGGAACAAAACCACATTATCATATCCTTAGATGCGGAAAAAGCCTTTGACAAAATCCAATACTCCTTTATGATTAAACCCCTGGAGAGATCAGGAACACAGGGAGAATACCTAAATATAAATAAGGCGATTTACAAGAAGCCGACAGCCAATATCAAACTTAATGGAGAAAAACTCAAAGAAATCCCACTAAAGTCAGGAACTAGACAAGGATGTCCTCTCTCCCCTTATCTATTCAATATAGTTCTCGAAGTTTTAGCTAAAGCAATAAGGGAACAAAAAGAGATTAAGGGGATACAAGTTGGAAAAGAAGTGAAGCTATCTCTATTTGCAGATGATATGATTGTATACATAAGTGACCCACAAAATTCTTCCAAGGAACTGCTACAGCTGATAAACATCTTCAGCAATGTAGCAGGATACCAGATAAACTCAAAGAAATCAGTAGCCCTTCTATACACTAAAGATAGAAGAGCTGAAAAAGAAATAAGGGAAACATTACCCTTCATATTAGCTGCAAATAGTATTAAATACCTTGGAGTAAGTATAACCAAAGAAGTAACAGACCTATTTGACAAAAATTTTAAATCATTGAAGAAAGAATTTGAAGAGGACATCAGAAAATGGAAAGCTCTCCCATGTTCCTGGTTTGGTAGGATCAACATAGTAAAAATGGTAATTCTACCAAAGGCAATCTACAGATTCAATGCACTGCCTAACAAAATCCCAACATAATATTTTTTGGACCTTGAAAGAACAATACTCAATTTCATTTGGAATAACAGGAAAGCCAGGATTGCCGAAACAATTTTACTCAACAAAAGAACCTCAGGATTCAATGAAAATGAATCTACAACGTATCAAAACTTGTGGGACACAATGAAAGCAGTCTTAATAGGAAAATTCATAGCGCTAGATGCTTATATTAAAAACCTTGAGAAATCCCACACTCGAGACCTAACAGTGCAGGATATCACCATTCCTGACTTCAAGCTATACTATAGAGCTACAGTAATAAAAACAGCCTGGTACTGTCATAAAAAAAGACTTGTGGACCAATGGAATAGAATTGAGGGTCCATACATTAACCCAAAAACCTATGAACACCTAATCTTTGACAAAGAGGCCCAAAACATTCAATTGAATAAAGATAGTATATTTAACAAATGGTGTTGGCATAGCTGGATGGAAGTGTGTAGAAAAATGCAAATAGATCTGAGCCTGTCACCCTGCAAAAAACTCAAATCCAAGTGGATCAAAGACCTCAACTTAAACCCAGCCACTTTGAACTTGATAGAAAAGAAAGTGGGAAATGCACTTCTACAAATTGGCACAGGCAAGCACTTCCTAAATATAACACCAGTGGCACAGGCACTAAGACCAACAATCAATAAGTGGGATCTCCTGAAGCTGGGAACTTCTGCAAAGCCAAGGACACTGTCAATAGGACAAAACGCCGGCCTACAGAATGGGAAAAGATTTTCACCAACCCTACAAGTGATAGAGGACTGATCTCTAAGATATAAGGCACAGATGACAGCCTATGCTGGAGAGGATGCGGAGCAAGGGGAACACTCCTCCTTTGTTGGTGGGAGTGTAAGCTTGTTCAGCCACTTTGAAATATAATATGGAGGTTTCTCAGAAAATTGAGAATCAATCTCCCCAAGGACCCAGCAATACCACTTCTGGGTGTATACCTTAAAGAGA
>PVIH01004100.1:26958-47449 GCA_004025045.1 Sigmodon hispidus
AATACTACTCAGCAGTAAGAAAAAATGATATCCTAAAATTCACAGGCAAATGGATGGATTTGGAGAATATCCTCCTGAGCGAGGTATCACAAACTCAGAGAGATAAGCAGGGGATGTACTCACTCACTAGTGGTCTCTAAACAAACAAACAAGAAAAAAAGCCAAACATGCCCAAGCGGCAAACCACAACCACTGAACAACTTGGGAGCACAAACACCCTGGACTGACCCTTCAAACCCCAGTCCAACTATAGGAACACCTGACTCACTCTTGAGGGAGGGGGGACAAAGCTGGTTTTGGCCAGGAGTGAAGACTGATCCAAGCATTATTCGGTCAGTGGGACCATAGGACTGTCTGCTCCCTGCCAAGGGAGGGGATAGGGAGTTGCAGAGAAGAAAAATGACCAGATGTGGTGGGAGGGAGAAGAGACCTTGAATAAGGATATACAGGGATGAAAAAAAAATTCAGAGGGAAAGCTGAACACAAAGAAAATATATGTGTAGCAATCTTATTTGCATTTCCACTCTTGATAAGCCATGTTTATGATTCTTATCCTCTGTATAGTTATTGTTAACTCTTCCACATTTTAAATTCTTTTTACTGTTTTTTTTTGATAAATAAAAAATAAAGAAGGAAAAAAAGAAGCATTAATAAAACTTAAACCACACGTCAAACCCTACACATTAATAGTAGAAGATCTCAACACCCCACACTCACCAAGGAACAGGTCTAAAAGACAGAAACTCAACAGAAAAAATAAGAAATGCAACAAATGTTATGACTCAAATGGACTTAAGAGATACATAGAGCTTTCTAAAGACAAAGAAGTATACCTTCTTCTCAATACCCCTTCTCTAATATTGATCACATGCACTGTCATAAAATATATCTGAATAGACACAAATAATGGCAATAACCCCTTTCATCTTAGCAGACCATCATGGCCTAAAGTTAAAGTTAAAAAAAGCACCCTACAGAAGCCTAAAAACTCATGGAAAAGTGAACAACTTCGAACTGAACGACCTCTGGATCAAGGAAGAAATTCAGAAAGAAATTAAAGACTTCCTAGAATTCAAAGAAAATGAATCCACAACTTGCCTAAACTTATGCAACACAATGAAAGCATTGCTAAGAGCAAAGTGTGTATTATGAAGTACCTACAAATAATTTGGAAAAAGATTTCATATTAGAGACTTAATAGCACACCCCAAAACTCTAGAACAATAAGAAACAAACTCATCCAGAAGGAGTAAAAGGCAGGAAATAATCAGGGCCAAAATCAATAAAATTGAAACAAAGAGAACAAAAAAAAGAATAAAGGAAACATGAAGTTGGATTTTTGAGATAATCAATGAGATATTCAAACCACTTTCCAAACTAACCAAAGACAGACAGAGGATATTCAAATTAATAAAATAAGAAATTAAAATAAGGACAAAACAACAAGTACATGGAAAAAAAAAAACCATTAGGTCATACTTCAACAACCTGTACTCCTCAAATTAAGAAAAAAGAAAGAAATGTACAGCTTTCTACATAGGTACCACTTACCAAAAATAATAAGACCAGATAAATGACATAAATAAAACTATAACCTCTAAGGAAAAAGAAGCGTTTATTAAAAGATTTACAAACAAACAAACAAAAAACCCAGGGCCAGACAGTGATACAGCACAGAAATATAACACAGTTTCAAAAAAAAATTAATACTAATGCTCCTTAATCATTTCACCCTGTGTTTCAGAGTGCCTTTGTTATTGTCAACTATCATGTTTGGGTCTCTTTTTCCTGATACCTATGGTCAGTGTGTAATCAATGACAACAAGGCTACTACTGTCTCTTTTGCTGGAGACACTAATATAACAGAGTTTAACAGACATCAAGTAGCATCCAACAGGAAGTTCATTTCTTCTTAAATTAATACTGCAAATATACTCAAACAGAGCATAAAAATTTATATTAATAAAGAAGCATAAGTACTTAAGGTTAATATTAGAACAGAGGGAGGACAGAGGAGAGGAAGAGCTAAAAAGTAAATTGTAATATAATTATATTATATCTCCTGCTATTTTCTCCCTGCATATCCTTGTAGAAAACTCTTTGCTTTCCCAAATACTGACATATGTATGTATTACTTGTTGTTATATACATGTTTGTATGTGTTAATACCTGTGAGTAAGCAAATATATTAGTAATAAATATATTCTTAAATATATTCTTAAGTACATATTTACAATCTGCACTATATATATAATACATATATATATATATATACACACATATAATGTTACTTGTGTCTATGTTTCAAGGCTGATAAATTGTTGCTGCATAGCAAATTGGTGTACTGTTATTTAGAAAAGACTATTTATCAAACATCTAGGATTCCTTAGCTAGCTAGCTACTGGCACTCTTTGCAATACAAGGAGGCCATAACAAAATCAACAGTCAATCAAATGTAGAATTGTGGAGCCCAGAACCATGCAATAAATCTACAATGATATGTAAATGCTCAAAGTACAGGATCATTAAAAGGTGCAAATAGACCCAATCATAACACCTTAAAAAAAAACTTAAATACAAGTGGATCAAAGACTTCAACATAAACCCAACTACACTGAACTTGATTGAAAAAAAAGAGGGAAATACTCTTCCATGCATTGGCATTGGTGACTACTTTTTAAATATAACACCAGTAGCACAGACACTAAGAACAACAATCAATAAGTGTGACCTCCTGAATCTGAGACACTTCTGTAAAGCCAAGGACATAATCAATAAGACAAAATGACATCCTACAGAATGGGAAAATTTTTCATCCACCCTACAAGTGACAGAGAATTGATCTCTAAAATATGTAGAGAACTCAAGGGACTAGAGCCCAAAATCCTTAATAAACCAATTAAAAAATTGGGTTCCGAACTAAGGATGATTTCTCAGGAGAAGTTTTACAAATAGCTGAAAGGAACATGAAAAGTGCTCAACATCTTTAGCCATCAGAGAAATGCTAATCAAAACAAATTTGAGATACCACCTTTTACTTGTCTGAATGGCTAAGATTTAAAACACCTAAGACAGCCTATGCTGGAGAGGATGCAGAACAAGAGGAACACTCCTCCATTGTTGGTGGTAATGTAAACACACAAACACATACAAAATGTATACAGATGAATACTTTATCTTTGTCATAACATGAAATACTTTAAAAATATTTTTATATATGTTAATGTCTCATTTGTATGTTTGTAAGAAGTTTTTGTACATTTCTGGTGTCTTTAGAGTCCATAAGTTAATGCCCGAAAGGGAAGCCAAAGATAGTGCTGGGTCACCATTTGAGTACCGAGAATCAAATCCAGGACCTCCTGAAGAGCATTAGGTACTCTTAATCAATGGTTGCTATATCCAGATCCGTAAAGAACTTTTAAATACATTATCTCCAATTTCCACATAAAATCAATGGAATGAAACTAATATTTCTGAGAATTTCTAAACTTGATCAATTCAGTCCAGAATTTGTGTAGAAAAATCAACAATGCAAAACTAAGAAAATGTAAAGCCCAGAAATACGTTATTATATCATTTCACTTATCCTCTTTAAATAAATTATAGTAATTAAGTCTGTTTACATTCTCTATGCACAGATAATCACATACATTAATGAAATTTTAAAAGAACAAGAGGAAGTAGATCTTACAAAATTACAACAAAACAAAAGGGAAACTAATTGTGAAGACAGTTGTGTATCTTATGTTGTTGTTTGGTTTTGTTTGTAAAACTATGCTATGGGTTATCAGTTTTCCAATGATACCACTTCTGGAGGCATATACAAAAGAGAATCTTACACTCTATAATTCTATATAAACATATCTACATTGCATTTTATATAGAGGATTGAAAGTCAGATAAGGATGTTTCACATTTATTTGGTACTTGTTGGCTGATTAGCAGACAAAGGAGCAAGAAAAATCCTATGTGAAGTGCTGCAGACACCAGAGAGTATCTACACCCATGGCTGCAATTTCAAGGCACAGCAGATCATGGATAGACTGCTTCCTCCTTCTCTGACACATGTGCTATAGAGCTTTGCTGAAAAAAAATCAGGGATTCTTGTTACTGTCAGCTTTTCTAAATAGGATTCACTGCCATTTAGATTCTGGTGCAAGCTAATTTATTGCATTTAAATGATGTGTGCTTCAAATGTCCTCAGGTGTTACTACTCTTCACTGGGTATACAACTCACTCTTCCCTGGAAATGGCTGTGCCCTCTGTTAAGGCTAAAAAAAAACTGATACTCTTTAGTGCTGGAGATGAAGATACATAGGGTTCAGAAAGGACTATATATATATCCTATTTTAACAAAACAAATAACTCCCTGTGAGATTTTATAAAAGCACTGTGACAGCTGAGAGACAATTTCAGTGAATGAATCATGATCAGAAAGAGCTGAGGGTGCCTTGCCTCTCACTTCTGCTTCCATGACGTTTATGTTATGACTTGTATCACTGTGGGAGGAGTATTATAACTTTGTTGACAGTAATAAGTTGCAACGTCTTTAGGCTCCAGGCTGCTGATGGTGAGAGAAAAAATCTGTCCCAGAACCACTGCCACTGAACCTTGATGGGACCCCATTCGCCAACCTATTTGTTTTATAGATGAGGAGTTGAGGAGCTTTCCCTGGTTTCTGCTGGTACCAGTGTAAATAATTGTTAATGCCCTCACTGGCCCGACAATTCAAAGTGACTCTGTCTCCCAGAGATGCAGACAGGGAGGATGGAGACTGTGTCATCTGGATGTCACATCTGGCACCTAGAAATGGAGACATAAAAATTGTCCACACAGTTAAACATAACAAGAGAGGACTTCCCCCAAATGCCAGTAAAGACTAGTGACTGTTTAACATTAAAATTCCAATTTTAGTCCTTTTAAAACAAACCTGGAATCCATAGGAGCAATAGCCCAAGAAACTGTGTTGAGGCCCTCATGTCCATGCTGAGTCCTGACTACAATGGCAATTACACTGGTTGTGACAGGTATATGAAGAAGTCCCCAGGGCTGTGCAGTGGGTACATGCAAATCATTGGGAACAATTTAGAGCTGATCATAGCTACAAGGATTACTTAACTCAATTACTGAGCATAATTTCTGTGTAGCCAGATTTCTAAGGTCATATCACATATATGCCTACAGAGGATTCATTGATTTTTAAAGTTTTTAAAATTATAGATGATATTTTGGAGGTTTCCTTGAAAATATTTGCTGTACATAAGGGCTTTTCTGAATAATATATTTCACAGTTAAATCATTGGTAATATAGATAAATATTTGACTGTTAATGAATATACAACAGAGGAGGAACTATTAAATCCTCAACTCGCTTATGTAATTCTTTTGGATTACAAAAAAATATTGTGTCTTTACAAACTATTTCTTAGTTTGGAGTGGACCTTTCTACAAATCAAAAAAAATAATTTATCAGGACCATTTGTATTTTACTCTTTATCATATGTCATATCGCAACCATCATCTCTATTTCTATTCCCTTTTCTATTCTCTCCCACCTCTTTTCTTTCTTAGGTCCATGACCCCTGCATCTCAATCAGAAAAAAATCAAGATTCCAGACCAAACAAAGTGTAACATGCTATAATAAGACCAGACACTTAGCATCACATCAAGGCCAGACAAGGCAATCCAGTAGGAAGGAATATTTTCACAGGCACATAAAAGAATCAGAGTTAGTCTTACTAACAAAGTATTTTTCAACATTTTGTTGATTTTAGTTTATTAATCATCATAAGAAATAGTTCTTACCTATTAATTGGGTAGGTATAATTATAATATCAGTTATATTGTGTCTGTTTTAAAAGTCTTATGTAAAAATCCATGGACATGTTCATTATCTTCAATTTTTCCTTGACTCCTCTTTTTAATTAATTTTAAAAGTTTTTTTTTTCCTTATAGACTACTGCTCTCCCTCACTTCCCTTTTCTCAGTTTCTCCCAGTCCTCCCTTACCTTCTGAAAACAAATTAAATTTAAGACATATTGGAAAGATGTATTGTTAGAATTTGATATTAAAACAATGAAGTAAGTAAATTGTATGTCTTTGTAGCTGAAAGACAAGACCTTTCCGTAAGCCAGGGAGTAGAAAGTAGCTAAGTGAAAGATAGAGAAAACAAAATTCAGACAGCTATGAGAAAGCCAGAGAGTAAATTGGAGCAAGCTTAGGAAAGAGACAGAAAGAGAAAGGGCAATTTACACTTTTCTTAGCAGCTAAGGAAAAAAAATAGCAGAAACTCCCTGAAGACAACTGCAGGATCCTTTACCATAGGCAGTCTGGGAAGGACAAAAGTACATAGAGAGATTAAGAAATAGGCCCCCACTTCTGTGCTCTACTTGTTCTTTTGTTCTGTTCTTATCAGTCATATAGGATTTCAACAGTCTCAGAAAAAAGGCCAAATGCCCCAGTCTTAATAATGAAACTGAGAAGTCGTTGATAATCAAGTCAAATCTACAAAATGAGCTTTTGTATCCAACTTGTATAAATGAATCTCCCTAAAGTAAAATAAGTAATGTTCAGAAATATGCAGCTGTTTGAGAAAAATCAAGCATTAATAAGGACTAACATTTTTATTAAACAAATATAAAATGTCTTCTTTACATTAACATTGGAGGCAAAGGACATCAGTATAAAACTCTGGGTTACTGAAGTACGCACTGAGTACTCAACTGATTTCTAAAACAACAACAGAGACACATGTATTGTAACTTTCTGGAATGTCTATGAATATTTTGCTTGGAGAGTTCTTATCCTTCAGAAGTACAAAGCACACACTTACACTCACTGATACGTGAAAATTTTTATTCAGCAAAACATGAATTTAAGCTTTAAAAGTTCCTGATATTTATTGCTCTGAACATAGTTAATCATTTAGTGATATGATCAACAAATTTTAGAAACAGTCATTTTGTGAAACTTATTAAATGTAACTATAAGAACACAAAGGCCATGAAAAACTATTTTTGGGGGATGGGATATGAATCTGTAATCTTTGGATATTTGCATTATTGCTATTGTTGAATCATCAAGTAGATTAATTCCCAGTTTTCTGAGAAACCTCTATGCTGATTTCCAAATTGCTTGTACAAGTTTACTTTCCCACCAGAAATGAAGAAATGATCCTCTTACCGCACATCAATTCCAGCATAGGCTATCATTAATGCTTTTAATCTTGGTCTTTCTGACAATTATATATATATATATATATATATATATATATATATATAGAGAGAGAGAGAGAGATAGATAGATAGATATATATATATCAGCAATTTGAAGTTCTTTTGAGAATACTCTCTTTATCTCTGTATTCCATTTTAAAATTAGATTATGTGGTTTATTGATCTTAAGTTTCTTATTTCTCTCTATATTTTAGAGGTCTGATGAAGGGTTGGTGAAAATCTTTTCCCATTCTGTGGGTTGCTGTTTTTGTCTTATTGACTATGTCCTTTTCCTTTAAAAAACTAAAATGTTTCACACAGTCCCATTTTTAAATTTTGTTTCTCTCAGTGTCTGTGCTATTGATGTTATATTTAGAAAGTGATCTCCTGTGTCAATGCACACAAGGCTATTTCCCACTTTCTTTTTTATCAGCTTCAGTGTAAGTGGGCTTAGGTTGAGATCTTTGATTTACTTGGACTTGAATTTTGTGTAGGGTGATAGACATCGATATATTTGATTTTTCTACATGCCAACATTCAGTTTGTTCATGTTTGTTTTATAGAAACATTATTTGTAATAGCCCAAACCTAGAAACAACCTAGATACCCCTCAACTGAAGAATGGATTTTCATAATGGAGTATTACTCAGATAAAGAATATACTGAAATTTGCAGCCAAATGGATGCAACTAGAAAAATTCTTATCATGAATTATGTAATAGAGATTCAGAAAGACGAAGTATGTACACAGCCATATGTAAATTTTAGACATAAAGAAAAGGATTATCATGCTAAAATTTACAACTTCTTAAAATTTAGGTAGCAAAAAGAAACCTAAGAGAGATATCAATGAACTACAATGGAAAAGGGAATTACAAAAATATCTCCAGTGTATATTGTGACCATTTGGGATAAGGGAAAAGGAAAGTAGAAAGAGAATGTGAGGGAATAAGTTGGTTGCGTTGTGGAGGAACAGAGAAGCAGAACAATGAAAAAGATATTTTGATAGAGGGAGCCATTGTGAGGGTTATGGGGAAACCTGGTGCTAGGCAATACACAGGAACCCACAAAAATGACCCCAGCTATGTGTCCAAGCACTAGTGAGAGGGTGTGTAAAATGACCTTTCCCTATAATCAAATTTATGACCACCCTAATTGTCATTATAGAATTTTCATACAGTAACTGATGGAAGCTGATACAGAGATACACAGCTAAACATTCAGTTGAGCTTCCAGTCTAATCAAATAGAGGGAGGAAAGATTATATGAGCAAATGGGTCAAAATTATGATGAAGAAACACACAGAAACAGCTGATTTAAGCTATCTTGGATCTCCCTGATTCAGAACTATCAGCAGGGAACTTCCATCAGACTAAACTAAGGCCTCTGAATGTGCATGACAGATGAATGGATGTGGGCAGTTCATGGGCCTCTGGCAGTGGGAACAGAATTTGTTTATAGTTCATGAGCTGGCTTTATGAATCCCATTCTGTAGAGAATACCATGCTCATCCTTGATACTAGGCTCAAAATGATATACCAGACTGCATTCACTTACCCTGGGAGTCCTTACCTTCTTGGGGAAATGGAGATGAGGAATGGGGTAAGTAGAAGCTGGGGAGTGACTAAGGAGAGGATAGAAAGGGGGAACAGTGGTATGTTTTTTTTTAAAAATAACTTTTAAATAAATAAGAAAAAGAAAAACTATTATTTCATATTTTTATACATATTTTTATTAATATAAAAGAATTTAAATAGAGTTAGCCTACGCTTGACATTATACTATCTTAGAAGCTATAGATTGCCAAATAAAAGTCCCTGAGCCATGTTGGGATTCTTCTCTTAATCACCATAAATTGAGGTATATAATTTAATGAAGTTACTCAAAATTTTATTGTTCATAGTTGCTATAGTGATTTGAAGAAAAATGTACCTCAGAAGTTCAAGTGTTTGAAATCTTTCCAGTTGCTCCCACTTTCATATTGGAGATGTGGCTTGCTGAGGGCAAGATTTATGATTTCAAAGCTATACACCATTTCATTTTTTGTCTTTTATTTTCTTTGTGTAATTTAAGATTTGAGCTTCCACTTGCTGCTACAGCCAAGATATCTTCTTTACACTCACATAGATTATAATCTTGAACTATAAGTAAAAATAAAACCTTTCTGTAAATTTCTTATCATCATGTTTATCACAAATATTATATGCAAACTAAGGCAGTTTCCAATGAGAAAATTGTGGTGAGGTGCTATTCCTATAGACATTAACAACATTTGTAAAAATATGTAGATAAATCAAGTCAGTATTGATAAGAAAGGAAGGACATTCTGATGATTAGATTTACCTGTACTGTAATGCATTATATGACATTCTGAGTGAAAAACAACAACACAACAAAAGAACATTCCTAACAAGCTGTGAAACGTGTAAACAGCAATATTAATCTGGATGTAAGATGTGATCTTGTGACTAAGAGTGGCACAGATGTTGTGGTTTATCCAACTGTTTTTTTTAAATTTGATTAAGGCCTGCCCCACAGGAGAAACACATGACTGATGATGGAAATCTGCCCGAGAAATAAATGTTTCCAGTCTAAAGAGCCAACTAGCTACTTTTATTTTTCTAAATAATCTAATTGTCAAGCTATTTTGCAAATTTATATATCTCTACACATAAATTAATGCATTCTCCAGACTTCATAAGAGATGTTTCCTTTTTCAGTGGATGACGTTAGAGAGAAACTCACAAATGTTGAAAGTGGGGAGAATAAATGTTAGCTATGCTCAACCACAAGTGGACATCTATATTATATCTCATTTCCAAGGTTGAGAAAACATTACAGAAGACGTGACAGAAAGATTCTAAGAATAGAGATTGCTTATCATTCATGCATACTTTTTTGAATTGTCTGTTTATTTCATTAGCTTATAGACTGCGTTGTTACATTTCTTGTTCATTAATTTCTTGGTTGTACTTTTAGGTTTTTTTGTCAATTTTAGATGAAAATTCCTTGTTGACTATATGTGTACCACTTGTGAAGACTCAGCTACTCCTTAATTGGAATCTTTTAGAAATGCATCTTGCAATGTTTCAGAAAATCTTGTATTGCTACACAGTATGGAATTATATACTATGCTATGCCCTAAGCCTATCCTACCAACCTGTCTGTCATAAATATGCAAACAAGAAAGTAAAAATCACAATTGTTGTATTCAATATGGCCATATCAGAACATGGGAGAAATTAACCCATAGAACGATCTGAGTCTTGTGCAGTTCTGAGCTGAGATTTAAATATCACAGTGCGCCAAAATATGCACATTGAATTTGTCCTGCTCAAGATGTGGCACTTTCTACCATTGTCCATAAACAAATGCATGTTTTTCAACCTGTAAGACATTGTGTGACATCTCTTTCCTGCAGATAAGCTGCTTCCACTCCTCTCAGCATGAATGCTTCTGAAACATCCCTTTCATAACAATAGCAATAACACAAAGTCAGAGGAAAAAATGCTTCTTTTAATATCTTTAGCTATGCTGTCTGTACCATGCTGCACCTAAAATGAAGCAGCTTTATCACTTCAAGTAGAGAGATTTTGTTCATGGCTATTTGAATATAGGAGGATATTCTACACATTGCTGATAGTAATAAAGATCCACAAGGCCAGAGCATGCCAAGGCAACACCACAGAATCAAGGTGATTATGAACACTCTTTGTATTTGCTAATTATTTTTAGCATAACATCTTTCAGTCTAAGCCTGTCTGGTATTGTTTGTTTGTTTTAGTTGGTCATAACTTCATAAAGAAAACTGCAGAGATAAATCCTCCTCCTTTCTACAAAACAAATGACTCTCTAAAGGCCATTTACCACAAAAAAGTTAAACTATTAAAGACTGAAAAAAAGAAATTAAGTTAGGAAAACACATGAGGAATTACCAATAGAATTTGTTACTTAGTAACACTTTGGTGAGATAAAAAGAATTTCTACCATTTAAATGTAGTATTCAAATAGACACAATAATCTGTGAAGTAATTTAGTTTGAAGATTTAAATAGTCTGTTTTTCCTTATTAGAATTAAGAAATTAGTACAAAATTGAGACTCAAGTCCTGAGGTATTTGCTTTATAATCTGAGTTCAAATCTATATATGTCTACTTTCTAAAATGTATAAAATTATAAATTTTTGTGTTAATTATATAAAAATCTGTAGAGTGTGATTTTTAAATTGCTATACAAAACATGTGTCATCACATGTTGGAAACTTTAGGGCATGGAGAAAATAGATAAATTGATAAGGTTTTACTTGGTATTTTTGTTCTGGTCTTTTTTCCTTTTAAAATTTTAAACATGTATATAATGATACGTAATCATATCTATCATCCATTTTTCCCTCTTTGAGCTTTTTTTAATACTTCACCTTCCTAGTATTATGTCTTCTTTTTTGTTTTGTGTTGTTTCTTAATAACTCATTAAATTCACTTATTACATTCCCTATGGTCCTGGGTGTAGGCTTATACACTGGATCATGAGAAACCGAACAGTGATCACAACCTACAAAGTAACAAATTTCCCTCCCACAGCAGAATTCAATTGCCAGGGTATTATCGGAAACAGATAGAGGTTGAAGAGCCCTTGCCAAATATATGCCTAAATTTTGGTTCTTTGTCTTGTACAGGTCAGGACAAGATCTGTGACTGCATGGTGTTTATACTTACTAAACGCTTACGCTGGCAAATTGCTTTCTAAATATTTGACTTTTACCCACTGACCTAGTACATTCACAATCTTAGTCAAAGAAGCTTCTTTGTCAATTGGAACTAGTCAATGCAGAGATATGGAACTGCTCAAAATGTTGACAATAAGAGACTGAGTGCCACATTTTTCTCACCATCCCTCCCCCCACACGTGCATCACAAAATAAGGAAACATTTTTTTTTTAACTGGAAATAGACTTCTTCCTTCATATAATACATCACAACCATGACTTCACATCACTTCTCTCCTTCTAACTCCCTCAGGTTTTCTCTTCTCTAGAGCTATTACCTTTCATTTCCTCTTCATGAAAGAGCAGATCTCCAAGAGACAGCAGGCAAAGAAAAAGAGAATATAGTAAGACAAGGTTACAGCCTGGTCAAGACTGGTCACGGCAAATCAGTAGGAGATAAAGAGTCTTAAAAGCAGCAGGAAGAATTGGAGATAAACTTATTTTCACTCTTAGGAATCGCAGAAGAACAGCAAGCTAATAACCATACCATATAGGTAGAGGAACTGGTATAAACCAATGAATTCCCCATAATTGTATTTTAGTGTTTGGTAGACCCTGTGTGCTCTGCTTAGTTGGTTAGGTAGACCATGTTCTCTTACTGTCCTCTATCTATGACTCCTACAGTCTATTCCCCCTTTAATGGACACTTCCTCATAAGCAACCTGAGGTCATCCTGGGGATCTTGGTGACAGAGGTGGAGTCCTGATGTAATATGACCCGTACCAGGCAGAGGGTACCACGCTACAGCAGCAGAGGCCAGGAAAGCTCTTCCTTCTGGGTGGAATGAGGGTATTTAAGACAGACCCCTTCCTCAATAAATTGAAACTGTTTTTTTCAACTAGTTCTCAAAAGACTGAGTCATTGCTCTCTAAGCCTTCTCTCCGTGCTTCCAAAGGAGAGCCACTAAGGCCCAAAGCACAGTAAACATCATGTGATTCCAGAATTGTGGGGCTCTTGCCATGGTTATCGAGTATGTCTGGTTTTAAGTTATTTTTGTTATTGCTGCAGATAATTTTTGGCTTATATTTATGCTTTCTCTTATTGTCAATGTTTTAGATGTGAATGATTGCCTCCTCCTTCAAACCTGCTGCTCATTGCTCTCACCACATGATAATTTTATGCCTCTCAGATGAACTTTAATGAGTAGCCTTTTTATCTTGGTTATTTTCATCTCATTTGAAGGTTCCTTTTTCCTATTTACAGTGTTTGATTGTGTTTATCTGTTTAAGTTTTTTGTAGATACATATTTTTTTCTGTCCATGATTGTCTGGCATTTCCATATAATAGCTTACTACTCAGGAAATAGAACCAGAGTCTACCATTCTAGCCAGCTAACCCCCCCCACACACACACATTTAGACAGTGTGAGCATGTGGCTGCTGTGATAACACTCAGCACTCAATGTGGGGTATGTACACCCACATTAGGCCTGAGAAAGCTTAAGAGTTATAGTACATAGAAATAAGGCCATAAACATCTTCTTAGTTGTATCTCTCAAGTAGGTCATGATAAAGGATGGTGTTAAGTTTTGAGTTAAATCCTGATGGGTTTGTGCCTGCAACAAGGCTACTTTTCAAGATCTCAAAAGAGCCCCGGTATAGGCATGAGCTATGTATGACTAATTTAATGTTACTGTTAATACAGAAAAAAGGGAATACAGAGTAAGCATGGCTTTTTGGTAGGAGCATTTTCCCTCATGGGCAATATTTGCTGCCATTGAGCAGAAGTACATCTCTTTTAAGTGATGTTTTCTTACTAAGATTTAGCAGCAAAAACCTTCAAGGCTCTTCTAAGAGGCCCTGCTGCCAAATATTTAAATGAGGTTTATGAGCAATAGAGCAGTGCTCTATTTGGTGGTAGTGTGGACCCCAAAATTTGCCAAAGTAAATATTGTTTCTGCCAATACCTCTGCTATGAAGAGACCAAGGATCAGGGTGGAGCAAGCCACTATAGCTGAACTTTTAATTCTAGCCATTCATTAGTAGATTAAAGGTGTCATCAGAAAAAAAAAATAGTACCTTAAAGACAAATTTGGACTAAAAAAAACCTTTAAAAAGTTCACAGTGTGTTTGAAAATATACACAGACTTGGAAGAGAAAAGAAAAAGGGAAAAATAAAGTCCTTAAAAATAACATATATATGCTACATAGTGTATACATATATGCTATGTAAAGATAGCATATAGGCTACAAAAATAGTATATATGCTACATAAAGATGGAAAATGCATAGTCTTTATACTCTATATTATGTTGTCTTTAAATTGTTTGACTACTGAGGGAGGAGAAGGAAGAAACAAGATCTGCAAGGGGACATTTGATTATACATGTCGCTGGATTAATCCAACCTATATATTTTATAAATTACTTGACTTTAAAATTAAAATAAAATATGTAACTTTGAAGAAAAAAATAATTTAATTTCTGATTAGTCAAGTAGCTAGACAGAAAGGAGAGGTGCAGTAAGCAGACTCAGGGAATTCTGGGAAGTAGAAAAGCAGAGCAGGAGATGCAAGCAGAAAAAGAAGAAAGAAGATGAGAATGCTGCTCCAAGAGAAGGTACCAAGCCAAATGGGTAAACATAAATAGAAATATAAGTAACTTAAACTATAAGTGTTAGCAAGTAATAATCCTGAGTCACAGACCAAACCATTCGTACTTAATTTAAGCCATTTTGTGATTATTTGGGACTATGTTGGAATGGCTTGGGGGTGACTGTAGTCAAAATGTCCTGACTATACCTGGGAAAAATTCCTCACTAAACACCAAAACATTTAGTCAAAAACACAGTCTCCCTTGTTCATCTCACACTGTGGCAAAGGGCAATATTTCCTCTCACTGAAGGTGCTCCATACAGGAGCTCTCAAATTTCTGCTAAATAACCATGATAGAGAAGGATAAGAAGTTCTTAGGTGAGGCTGTAGTATTGGCTACAAGAATCTCCTCAGGGGGGAAAATTGTGATAACCAAATTTGTGGATGAATGTGCTCTTTCTATCAAGGAAAAATACAGTAGCTTCATGAAAACCCACTCAGCTCTCCTTCAATCCTATTTTTCTGGCTATAATTCCAAGTTTAAAACTTTCCTCTCCAGAAAAAAGTGATTAAATTTCATAATACATTTGACCAGGAGGAATGCAGTGCAAACCTCCCACTTACTTCAATGCTGTCTATGATCTATCCCTCCCAAAAGTCAGACTATAAGGAAGAAGTTACCCCACAGAGACTGCAGGAAGAACTCATTATGCCCCAAAGCTGCTCCACTTACTTTCTCTGTTGCCAAACCACTTTGAGAATACATACTTCAATATAATATTCTTGGGTATATTTACCTTACTGTGTGTTTGAGCATGGGCCTGTATTTGTACAGCTTCACTTTATTATTTTACTTCTGTTTAATTATAATCCAGTTGTATATTGATACAAATTCAAATCTGAAATTATTTTATAAGTCTTCCTAAGGTAATTTGTATATTGATACAAAATTGAATCTCTAATTGTCATATTTTGAATGTGCTTCTACTTCTGTTTAAAATATTTTACACATTAATACATATTATATATATTATTGTCATTTCTATTATTTAATTTTTACCTTAGTTTACTTATTCTTGTTATAACATATATATGTATACAGTCTACCTCGATTTAAGATATTTTTATACTGCTGCGTAATCTACATCCACAATGATATATATTTAGTGTACATTTTATGTTTTGTAATATCTATTTATATATTTACCTTTGTTTAATTTTTGTATGATTGTCATACTTGAAGTCATTACCCAAAAACTATACATTTATAGACTGCATACTTGGTAAGCTTCAGTCTTTATAATAACAAGAATTACAAGTCACCATTACCTATGTTTGCCTTGTCTTGTAGTGTTGTTTAGCTTCTTTAGATATATGATAGGATATGTAAGATGGACAGGAGGTTAGTTTAGAGACCTAGAAAATAAGAAATGTAAATGTTTTGCTTTACAAAATTTGGCTATGAGACACACAATTGCTCCTTACATCACCTTTCCTTTCCCAAGGTTGTATTGGGCATCAAAGACTCTCCTCATTGAGTTTGCCTTTTTTGGTGGATAATGGACTGCTGGGCAAAGAAATGCCCTTGCATCAACTACTGATAGTAAGCACACATCCAATCTAGATGAGCAGGATGAAGACAAGAGATTACTTAAACCTGCAAAGATAGGATATAATGGTTACTAGAAGTACCCTGCTTCAGAAGAGACCTGTCAGATATGACAGTCTTGTACCCAAAAAATGTGGATTCTACAATTTTGCAGAAAGAAAACCTGTGGCTGACTCTAACTATCTTTTTCTACTAAAATGTAAAAGTTACTTAGGCAAGCATAAAGCTAATTTGGGTAATATATTAATCTTGTCAGGTGTTTAATGGGGTTGAACAGGAGAGTCAAGGTTATGATCATCTCATATCTTAGGTAAGAATATTTAGGTATTAGATTCATATTATCTATGATAAGTAGCTTTGAAGTTACATATATATATATATAGCCACTTACCAATTTAACATATACTTCATGTTTCTTGTTAGTTGTATTATGATTTTATGTTATTTGCCTTTTTCTTCTCCTGAACATTAATTTATAATTGTTTCTATTGTATATAGTTTTATATTTAGATTTAGAACTCTTATTTTTTTTTTAAAAAAAAAAGAGGGAGATGTAATGGTATCAGGCATTATTTACCTTGACCTAGACGTGTGGCCTTTCAGCCTTTTGTACCCATGTACAGGGCCTGGCTACTCTAGTCTATGACTGGATCTATACCTTGTCTCCTTCCTGATTGCTCCTTTATATTTTTGGAAAGTTCAATATGGTTGAAAAGCACATGAAAAAGTGCTCAACACCTTTAGCCATCAGAGAAATGCAAACCATAACAAATTTGAGATACCACCTTACACAGGTCTGAATAGATAAGATTAAAAACATAGATGACAGCCTATGCTGAGGACGATGGAGAACAAGCAGAACACTCATCCATTGTTGGTGGGAGTGTAATCTTGTTCAGCCACTCTGGAATGCAGTATTGTGGCTTCTCAAAAAACAGGGAATCAGTCTCCTCAAGGGTCCAGCAATACCTCTATTGGGCATATACCCTAAAGACTCACATTCGTATACCCAAAACATTAGCTTAACTATGTTCATAGCAAGATCCTGGAAATAACCTAGATGCCCCTCAGCTGAAGAATGACTTAACAAACTGTTGTACATCCACACAATGTAGTACTACTCAGCAGTAAGAAAAATGTTATCCTAAAATTCACAAGGAAATAGATGGATTTAGAGAATATCCTTCTGAGTGAGTTCTCACAAACCCAGAAGGATAAACAGGGGATGTATTCACTAATTAGTGGACTTTAAGCAAAAACATTATTTTATAAAGTGATTTAAAACATGCACATGCATGTGCGCACACGCAAACACACACACACACATACAAAATGCATACAGGTGAATACAGACTTTATCTGTGTCATAACGTGAAATACTTTAAAAATATTTTTATATATGTGAATGTCTTATTTGTATGTTTGGAAGAATATTTTGTACATATCTGGTGTCTTCAGAGTCCATAAGATGATCCCCTGAAAGTGAAGTCAAAGATAGTGCTGGGTCACCATTTGGGTAGCAAGAATCAAATCCAGGACCTTGTGAAGAGCACTAGGTATTCTTAATCAATGGTTGTGATACACAAATCCATAAAGAACTTTTAAATATATTATCTCCAGTTTCCACATAAAATCAATGGAATGCAACTAATATTTCTGCGAGTTTCTAAACTTGACTAATTCAGCAAAGAATTTGTGTAGAAAAACAAACAACAGCAAAACAAAAAAATGTAATGCCCAGAAATATGGTATTTTATCATTTCACTTATCTTTTTTTAATAAATTATAGTAATTAAGTCTGTGTATATTCTACATGCACAGATAAACACATACATTAATGAAATTTTAAAAGAACAAGAGGAAGTAGATCTTACATAATTACAACAAAACAAAAAGGAAACTAGTTGTGAAGATAGTTGCGTATCTTATGTTGGTGTTTGGTTTTGTTTGTAAAACTATGCTATTGGATATAATTTTAAATGATACCACTTCTGGAGGTATATTCAAAAGAGAATATAACACTCTATAATTTTATATAAACATATCTACACTGCATTTTATATAGAAGTCAGATAAGGGTGTTTCACATTTATTTGATACTTGTAAGCTGATTAGCGGACAAAGGGGCAAGAAAAATCCTATGTGAAGTGCTGCAGACAGCAGGGAGTATCTACACCCATGGCTGCAATTTCAAGACACAGCAGATCATGGTTAGGCAGCTTCCTCTTTCTCTGACACATGTGCTATAACTTTGGTGAAACAACAACAACAACAACAAAAAAAAAACAGGAATTCTTGTTATGGTTAGCTTTTCTCAATACAATTCCCAGCCATTTAGATGCTGGTGCTTGAAAGGCTAATTTATTGCATTTAAATAATGTGTGCTTCAAATGTCCTCAGAAGTTTCTACTCTTCCCTGGGGATACAACTCACTCTTCCCTGGAAATGGCTGTGCCCTCTGTTAAGGCTAAAAAAGCATTGATACTCTTTAGTGCTGGAGATGAAGATACATAGGGTTCAGAAATGACTGTATGGCCATTTTTAACAAAACAAATAACTCCCTGTGAGATTTTACAAAAGTACTGAGACAGCTGAGAGACAGTTTTAGTGAATGAATCATGATCAAAAGAGTTGGGAGTGTCTTACCTCTCACTTCTGCTTCCATTAGGTTTATGTTATGACTTGTATCACTGTGGGAGGAAGCTTATCAGACTGTAGACAGTAGTAATCTGCAATGTCTTCAGACTCCAGGCTGCTGATGGTAAGAGAATAATCTGTCCCAGACCCACTGCCACTGAACCTCGATGGAACCCCATCGGCCAATCTATTTGTGTAATAGATTAGGAGTTGAGGAGCTTTCCCTGGTTTCTGCTGATACCAGTTTAAATAATTGTTAATGCCCTGACTGGCCCGACAATTCAAAGTGACTCTGTCTCCCAGAGATGCAGACAGGGAGGATGGAGACTGTGTCATCTGGATGTCACATCTGGCACCTAGAAATGGAGACATAAAAAATATCCACATAGTTAAACTTGATAAGAGAGAACTTCCCCCAAATGTCAGTAAAGACTAATGACTGTTTAACATTAAAATTCCAATTTAGTCCTTTTATAACAAACCTGGAATCCATAGGAGCAGTAGCCCAAGAAGCTTTGCTGGGGCCCTCATGTCCATGCTGAGTCCTGACTACAATGACAACTGCACTGGTTGTGACTGGTATATGAAGAAGTCCTCAGGGCTGTGCAGTGGGTACATGCAAATCATTGGGAACAAATTAGAGCTGAACGTAGCTGCAAGGCTTACTTAACTCAGTTACTGAGCATAAGTTCTGTGTAGCCAGATTTCATAGGTCATATCACTTATATGCCTATGGAGGATTTATTGATTTTTAAAGTGTTTATAGTTACATATCATATTTTGGAGGTTTTTTTGAAAATATTTACTGCACAAAAGTAATACATAAAAAATCTTATGTCCTTACACACTATTTGTTAGTTTCAAGTGGACATTTCTTCCAATCAAAAAAAAATAATGTACCAGGACCAATTGTATTTTATCATTTATCATATGTCACATATGCAACCATCATCCTCTTTTCCATTCCCTTTCCCATTCCCTTCCTCCTACTTGCTTTCTTTCTTAGGTTCATCACCCATACATCTCAATCAGAAAAAATCAAGACATCCAGACCAAACAAAACATAATATGCTACAATATGACCAGGCACTTAGCATCACATCAAGACCAGACAAAGCAATCCACTATGAAGGAAAAGTTTTCACAGGCACTAAAAAGAGTCAGAGATAGTCCTACTAACAAAGTATTTTTCATCATTTTATTGACTTTAGTTTATTATTCATCATAAGGAGTAGTTCTTACCTATTAATTAGGTAGGTGTAATTATAATATCAGTTATACTGTGAGTGTTTTAAATGACTTATGTAAAAATCCATAGGACTTGTTCTTTATCTTCAAGTTTTCCTTGACTCTTTTTCTTTTATATTAATTTAAAAATTTTCTTTTCCTTATATACTACTGATCCCCCTCACTTACCTTTTTTCTGTTTCTTCCAGTCCTCCCTTACCCTCTGAAAACAAATTAATTTTAAGACATCCTGAAAAGATGTATTGTTAGAATTGGAGGTTAAAACAATAGAGTAAGTAAATTGTATATCTTTGTAGCTGGGCAAGAAGAAATGGAAAAGAGAAAGACAAGACCTTTCAGTAAGCCAGGGAGTCCAATAAGTAGCTAAGTGAAACATAGAGAAAAGAAAATTCAGACAGCGATGAGAAAGCCAGGTAGTAAATTGGAGCATGCTTAGAAAAGAGACAGAAATAGAAAAGGGTGATTTACACTTTTGTTAGCAGCTAA